>JAOWCC010001634.1:14800620-14935078 GCA_030867875.1 Actinernus sp. WN-2022
CTCCCATATAAAAGGGGTAGGGATGCTCGTCGGACATTTTCGATTTGACCCCTAAGAGGTACTAAAATGGGCGTGGCTCAAGCTTATTTTGACCCCTAAAAGATAATAAAATGTAAATTGATAACAGCTTTTTTGTTCAATTGACACCCGACCCCTAAAAGGTACCGCTTTACATAGAAATGTCTGTGTTTGATGGTGGATACCCTAAGTGGTACCAAACTCCTGATTTGACCCCTAAAAGGTACGACGAGCATCCATGTACCCCTCACATAAGGGAGTCCCCCCCCCCCCGGGGTCTTGAGCGGCACTAATATTACAGAGTAACAAATAATGCAGCCTAGTTTCTCAATAATTATAAATGGCGTTTGTTCTTGAGAATTCATTTCACACTTGGAGTTTTAGTTTAGAGTTCCAGTGTGTGTTTTGAAAGTTTAGAGCCCACGCTACAGTCGTGAAAGGCCAGGGTAAACGGCTTTTCTTGTCAAAACACGCAAATTGAATAATATTGAATTTTAATCAGGTGACGTCACGGACACGATGGAGGCTTTGGAGAAACGCCGCGACACCCCAACGGCTGAAACCGAGCCTACACCAACATGGCCGCCATGCCCTTTCTCATTTGAATCTCTGGGATTGAGTGCAACCATCTATAGCCAAATTCATAATTACTTGGTTCATTAAAGATCAAATGCATAATTATTTGGCTTCATTAAATGTCAAATGCATAATTACTTGGCCTCATTAAAGATCAAATGCAGAATTACTTCGATTGGTCGTTCTCAAAAAGCCACCAACAGCAGGGGTCAACGTCACAAAAATGTTAATATTTTCACAATTCTTAAGAGATTGCACCTGCCATATCTTTAACTCTAAACAGTGAAACAGGCTTGGGCAGTATCCTGTCTTGAATTGTGAAAATGATGGAAGCAAAAGTATTCTTAAATTTGCTTGCGGTGTTCCTAAAGCTTTTCTTAACAAAAAGTTGTGAAGTGAGCATCACTTCAGAATCAGGAATTCAGCTCTTTGGTTTTGTCCACACATATTTTACTTCTTCGGAGATTGAGAAATGTTTCGATAGCTGCAAGGGAGATGAAGTTTGCCAAAGCATTAATTACAACCTTGAGACAAAACTCTGTGAATTCAACAAGGACATCAAGAGATTTCATCCTTCAAAGGTTCATTCGAAGTACTTAACAGTTTACATGGAAAATCCTCTGCGAGGTAAGACTTGCAAATAATATATGCCATTATAGTTACTGCTGACTAAGACTGAAGTGAAATACTAAAAGGTCCTGTTAACTTGTATATTGGGCTAAAGCTTTAGTTAAAGTCTAAAGTAGTCGCAAAGAAATAATTATACTTAACTGCATAAAAATGAAATATTTTTTTAAGAGGTGCTGCTAACCTATTAAATGGGCTACTCCTATATAGTCGTAAGGAGATATTTCTATTTAATTTTCCCGAAGGATATAACATTAAATCATGAATTTGTTCGAGCAGGAGGGTTTTAATTCCTCAGTAATGTACACACGGATTTCAAGGTATCTATACCTAACATCAGCTACACAATTAGAACTCTGTACTATGTGCCTTTTGGTTTCTATAACTTTATTTTTTTTAACTGAAGAAGGCAGAAACGTCCTCAATATATTTTTAATAACAGTTATGAAATTGTTAGATTAAACCTGGAAAGTGTAAATGGACTGACTTGGTCTATGGAGATCACAATTTTTTTTCAAAAACGACCAATTTTTGCCAGTGCAGATACCTTAAAGGTTTTGATAACCCGTAAATCCGCCTACTTTGAAAAGACTTTTCCGAATAAAGGAGTGTTACCGACTCGCGTGCTTTGTTCTATTTCAATTGAGCTAACGGCGCTTCTTAATTCGGTATAATTAGATCAGTTCTAACTAGGAAAACATTTCTGGATATTAAAATAGCTTATTAACTAATGAGAAGATAAAACGGCGGTAAGTTTTGCAATTTTCTAGCAGTATAACTAATTCAAATCCGGAAAGAATTTGAAATGACTTTCCGAAGAAAAGTAGTTTTACCGACTCGCGTATTTTTGTAGTCAGTAGTAGTAACAGTAGCTAGGGGTCTTACACTTCATTTAATTTAAAACATACTTTTATTTATTTTTTAACACTTTTTATTCAGTGCGTTGACATCTACTGCCTCTATATTCTATTTGAACCAGTCATCAAACTTGCCCCACAACATATATACCCACCTTTTATACAATAACTCAATAGTAATCGAAATGTGCACTCGAAAGGTAAAGGAGGAAAGATTGTTGCCGAAATATTTGTGAATTTCAGTTTTCCCCCAAAAAAATCTTCATTTACCTGCCGCGCGCGAAACATATGTTGCGCAATCAAATTTTGCCTCTGCAACAAATTTTTCCCATTTATTAATTTGCTCATCGAAACAACGCTGAAATTCACAATTGTTTCCGTAACAATGTTTTATCGCTTTCCCCGACCTTGAAAGTCGTCGATTAATTATTATTCACGGTTTTGGATTTAAATCCTCCCCAGCTGCCAAAAGTAATTTTAGACTGTGCAACGCACCGTCTTCAGGGAAATTATTGAATTCGACTCTATAATTTGTCACAAAGAAAACATGGATTGGCAGGTGTTATTAAGTTTTGTTTGTCTGCTTGTTTTCTTCTCTCCTTATTTGGATAATTTAGTGATGTTCACATGAAGGGAAGTAGACCCTAGCAATTATAACTAATCGAGACTGTTTTACAAATTCATGATTAACAGTAGTACGTTTGCTGTTTCTAGCACTACAATGTACTATAGTCACCACCTTCATGTAAACAGGCTAATTCCAATTCGACCACGGAGTTCGCGGTTGCCGGAATACTCAAACATAAGCCTCTGGCTTGGAGACCCGGTAACGGCTTCCTGTATCTTGGTAGTATCGTCGTGTACCGTTGAGATCCGTGGGGAATCACACCTCGCGCGCTCGGAGGGTTGTCGTACTGCTATTATAGTATATATTATACTATAATAGAATATTTTATGAACATGCTAATGAAGTTGATATAAATCTGGTAAAAGAAACGACTGCAATCAGCGAATTCTCTCGTGGTCTAATGGTTAGGGTTTGGGTTGGTGGTGGGTAATCCATTGCATTGATTCTTAACCGGCCCGGGTTCGAATCCCGGTTCAGGCGGTAATTTTTTTTTATAGTGAGGATAACGTATAATCGTTCTAAAATTTCTAAGTGTCGATTCGGATGTTCGTATAAATTTTCTGAGTCTCAAATTATTCATAGCGAACGTGGGTAACAAAGGGAATTTTATGACGCAGTTGGTTAAACGGTACACGACGATACTACCTGTATCTTCGACGTAAAATAAACCATTTATTTATTTATAGCTCATAAATTCTCTGAAAATCCATTTTCGTGATCCATTTTCCAACATAACTATTTCGAGTTCCAAAGCCTTTGATTTGATTTAAATATCATTATTTAACGTGTGTGTGTTCCTTGAGATTATGAAAAATAAGGCTGATTCAGTTCATATCTAAGAATGAAATAGAAATTTTGAAGGCTTGAATTTAAAGGCACATGCATACTATATTGTTAGTATTATATGCATATTTTATTTGAAATGATGCTTGGATATATTAATTATGTTTAATTCACTGTCCAGACTGTCTGATCTAGTCGATCTTTATGTTGAATGAATTCCTAATACAGGATATGGTTATTCTTGTTATATAAAGAAGCATAGCTTCAAATAATGTATTCATTGGGCTCGTTGTCAAACCTTAAAGAGCGGCATTCTGTAAATATCGCCGGAGGTGTGCAAAATGAAAAAATCAAATTCCTCAAATTTTGTCAGAATATAGGTCTAGGGGAACTATTGAAAAAATAAATATTTTTACTTCGATCCGATTATTATTTTAGGCGAACGGCGACCATTACGGTTTGACGCCTCTCAGACCGGTTTCCACGGGCTCGACACCACACATCACTATACATCGCTCGGCTAACCATGAACATCAGAATGTACAATACTAAATAGCTCAATAGAAAGTACAAATAATGCTTTATGTTTTGGTGTGTTGGTTGTTTAATTTGATTACAAATTAAATATTTTAGCGATGTTTTATTATTTTGCTTATTTTATCCATTTTTGGATAACAAAATATTGACCAAATTGAGAGGATAAATCGTACATTGGTACATGGCTTGGCTATATAAGAGTTAAACCCACCGAAAGAGCATTCTTTCTTCTTCAAGAAACTGCAATAAAATTTTGGGGCTATTTAAAACTACGAATTTTAAGAGCGCCAAACGCATGCGACACTGAGGTCAAAAATCGCTTTCTTCTTACGGCGTTCGGATGTCTAGAATTCATGATGCGCAAAGAAAAAAATATTGTATCAACTTCTCCGCAGTAATATTGGCTATTGGTGAAGTCTGACCACTGCCAAGTATGTTATATCTTGGTTTCTAGCAATTATGTGTGGATCTAGTAACTTTAGCGGGATTTTTCTGACTGACAGATCGAGCTACATCATTAATTACTCGCTCCATTCGGATAATTTTTTGAAAATTCTAATTCATTTTGAAAGTCTACCGTTGAGCTATTTAACGTCAAACATGAACAAAATAATTATTACCATCTAAATATGTACCTTTTAAGTGCATGTTTCGTATAAAAACAGTAGAGGTAACTCTGCATTGCAACGATTGCATTACACACAGGAATCCCGCATATAATTCAACAGAGCGAGATAGATAGGGTGTATTGTTTTGAGTTTTTTTTTTGTTCTATCGCTGTTGACCCCGTCACTTTTATTCGTTGTCGTGTTTAAGGCGGTTTCGCATAGATCTAGATGCTGGGATTATATAGGCTAAAGGCAAGAATTAAACCGCATAGTCACAATTTTGGAGATTTCAGTCGCATTTCGGGGCTTTTGAATACACTGCGACCTAAACGTATATAATTACGAATAGCACCCCCACGATTAAAATACTAAATTAATAGTTATAAAACCACCCCACCCCTCCTTTATATTTATAATAAAAATGTGCCTAATAGGTAGTGAATGTTGCCGTTCAGTTAAGGATGTGTATTAGAACAAAATCAACTACCTCTTTGGCACAAACCATTGTTGCTGCTGGTAAAATAGATAGAAATATAAGAACACGTTAACTAACATCAACCAAAAAAGCTGATTGCAAAATATTCATATCGATTTAAGGCTCTGTATAATAACAATATAAACAACACTACACACATACACAAAGGTAAACTACAGAACAAAAGACAACTATTCGATAATGCACGACACGAACTGACACGAACATTTATTTCTGACTTCAACATTTCTTAGAGTGAAAAGTGTAACAGTTGTCTGGTTTTCAATGCGGTTTTTTTCCATACCACTTCACTTTCAGATGATTCAACGGGATATAGAGTGATATATTTTTCTTTTTTGCCTTTCTCTTCTGGAAGAACGTCCTCTGATGTGGGTGAGGCACCGGATTGTGTGGACAGCAGCTCCTTTCCCAGAAGCAGGCGGCATTGTTTACATATTGCTGAAAGAAACATATAGGTTCCCGATATATAAATACGTGCATTATAGTTTAAAAAAGTCACATTAGTTCAGATCGTGCGCAGACTGTTAGCAGATTACATTGATATCATAATTTATTTCACTTACGCGAGACAACTGGAACAAGTGTAGAAGACACATTATAGAGCTCTCTAGATTGCAGGAGAGTCATTCCACGATCTCCCCTCATTTGCTTGTCCTTGTGAGGAGCCCAGTTCGGCGGAGACGCACACGACTTTTTACTACAGCGCCATCGGATTCCTAATGCATCTCGGTGACATGGACATATCGACATTTTCAGATGACTTTCCTTGATTTCAAAAACACCTGGCAATTATAATTATTTTATTTTATTAGGCATCACAGGGGCGTAGCTTCCTGTACGCATATACGCACGTGCGTACACCTTGAGACGAAAATTCCCTGTTTGGCCTTGTAATTTTTCTTACGAGGGGGCCCTTAAAACCGGTAGCTACTGCACTTGTGCGTACAACTTGAAAATGCCTAGCTACGCCTCTGCATCATCAAAGTCCACTCTAAGCCTTGCTGTTATTCAAGTAGCCACAATGTTTATTTAGATCAATTACGTGGTAATATACCGGCTATACTATTTTCAGTGAAGTGTGACCCTGGAAGTTTCAAGTCCCCCTGTAGATAATCACATTTCACCCCGTGTGTATAATCTACCTATTTCCACTCCATGTCCATTATCCCCACCTATAACCCCCTTCATGGATAGCCCCCTCAAAAAAATTGTAACAAATTAAGTGGCCCTGTTATTTACATGGGTGCGGTAGTTTTGTGTTACTGTTTACTTCGTTAAACTAAAATATTACAATGATGACTTTGTACTATATAGCAAAAAGAATCATGCTAGTGTTGGCTGATTTCCCTCTCTTTTTATACTGATCAGTTACCTGCCAGAATACCTGAGAACTTTCCTTTCTAAAGGGCCTTTAGGGGGAACTAAACATTGGATTCCATTCTACGGTAATCTCGTAGACTTGATGACATTTTGATTGACGGTCGCGCGTTGGCTAACTGCAATTTTCCAAATTCGACTTGTAGTGTTTGCAGTTGTCTGGTCTCAGTCGAGCCGGTCTGGAAATTTACAACTCTTGTGTTTCTAAAATTACACAATGCACGTCAAATATTTCTCTGTTCTTGGTGTCTACATTTATTAAATTAAACAGAATTGACATTACTTGTGGTAAATCACCACAAGTATAAGTACCTATTGACTGTACCTCCTCTGGCAAGAAGCAATTTACTCTCTGTATTAAGAGAAGAATCTCTGCAGTCGAATCTTGATATGCTATCGATACGCACTGGACATTTGCAGGACTGACTCGGTACAAAGTGTCACGTACTTGACAAAGATGATGTTATACTGACGTCAAAGAGAATCATTATATATTCAAGGCCAATCTGCTTTGTTTTTTTTAGGGAGCCAAGAAATTTTATCGAAAGTCCACGGTCTATAAACTTCAACATTTTAATTTTCCCACTCACACCTTTTTTTTTTCAGAAAAAGTAATAATGTGCCTACATTTATTTAATATTTTCTGTCTTTTGTGCTTTTTAGCGAAAATTTGACTTTATTTTAGATCAAAAAGAAAATTATACACATGTTGAATAAATATACAGTACCGTGCAAAAAGATTTCAACGGGGGAAGTGATATATCCTCTGAAAAAGAGATATATCCCCTGAAAAAAGGATATTTCCCTTTTTGGGGAAGTTTCAGGGGATATATCCTTTTCAAAAGGGGTTATTTCACTTCACGAAAAAGGGATATATCCCTTTTAAAGGATATATCCCCAGGGATATATCCCCAGGGATATATCCCCAATTAGCGTTGAAATCTTTTTGCACGGTACTGTACGCGAGCTTCCTGTGTGTAACGCAATCGTTCCAATGCAGGGATGCAATGATATTGAAGTTATCATTGAATTAGTTACTGTTTTTCTACGAAATATGTACTTAAAGGTACATATTTAGATGGCAATAATTATTTTGTTCATGTTTGACATTAAATAGCTCAATCGTAGACTTTCAAAATGACTTAGAAGTCTAAAGAAATTATCCGAATGGAGCGAGTAATTAATGATGTAGCTCGATCTGTCAGTCAGAACAAATTCCGCTAAAAGTTACCAGTTTCACACATAATCGCTAGAAACCAAGATATAACATACTTGGCAGTGGTCAGACTTCACCAATAACCAATATTACTGCGGAGAAGTTGATACAATATTTTTTTCTTTGCGCATCATGAATTCTAGACATCCGAACGCCGTAAGAAGAAAGCGATTTTTGACCTCAGTGTCGCATGCGTTTGGCGCTCTTAAAATTCGTCGTTTGAGTAGCCCCAAAATTGTATTGCAGTTTCTTGAAGAAGAATGAATACTCTTTCGGTGGGCTTAACTCTTATGTAGCCAAGCCATGTACCAATGTACGATTTTATCCTCTCAATTTGATCAATATTTTGTTATCCAAAAATGGATAAAATAAGCAAAATAATAAAACATCGCTAAAATATTTAATTTGTAATCAAATTAAACAACCAACACACCAAAACATAAATAATTATTTGTACTTTCTATAGAGCTATTTAGTATTGTACATTCTGATGTTCATGGTTAGCCGAGCGATGTATAGTGATGTGTGGTGTCGAGCCCGTGGAAACCGGTCTGAGAGGCGTCAAACCGTAATGGTCGCCGTTGGCCTAAAATAATAATCGGATCGAAGTTAAATTATTATTTTTATCAATAGTTCCCCTAGACCTATATTCTGACAAAATTTGAGGAATTTGATTTTTTTCATTTTGCACTCTACGGCGATATTTACAATAAAGGGCAAGAATTTTTACGAAAAATACAATAGAATACGATACAATGCAATTCAATACAACAATAGAACGCAACACAATACAATAGAATACAATTTGGTAGCCACCAACAGCAGGGGTCAACGTCACAAAAATGTTAATATTAGTTGCGGTTACACTACCCCAGATAAAGTCGTTTACCCTGTAAAACTGGCCCCTATAAAATCCATCTGGGGCTTGAATTTACCTGGGTACAGCGGTTACACGAAGACCGTTGAATATCACGCTCCAGTAACTTTGTGGCTTCGTTGATCTTAGCTTAGTTGATCAAAATAATCACGCCTGTCGAGAGCTGTCAGATCCTCGAAATTTCATTGGCTGAACTATCTGGGGTCGGCAGCGACCCCTAAGACTTATCTGGGGTGTTATAAAGGGAAAGTTCCATTGTTCTTTATTTTGTAACTATGGAAATATACCTAGGTACGTTTTCTCCTGGCGAAATCGGTTATAGACACGAAAACACGAATTTACCCGGGTAAATTCCCAATATACCTAGTAAAACTGGTTTAGTCAGTAACCGCAGCTATTTTCACAATTCTTAAGAGATTGCACCTGCCATATCTTTAACTCTAAACAGTGAAACAGTCATGGGCAGTATTCTGTCTTGAATTGTGAAAATGATGGATACAAAAGTATTCTTAAATTTGCTTGCGGTGTTCCTAAAGCTTTTCTTAACAAAAAGTTGTGAAGTGAGCATCACTTCAGAATCAGGAATTCAGCTCTTGGGTTTTGTCCACACATCTTTTACTTCTTCGGAGATTGAGATATGTTTCGATAGCTGCAAGGGAGATGAAGTTTGCCAACGCATTAATTACAACCTTGAGACGAAACGCTGTGAATTCAACAAGGACATCAAGAGATTTCATCCTTCAGAGGTTCATTCGAAGTACTTAACAGTTTACATGGAAAATCTTCTGCATGCGAGGTAAGACTTGCAAATAATATAATTATGCCATTATAGTTACTGCTGATTAAGACTAAAGTGAAATACTATTAAAAAAGGTCCTGTTAACTTGTATATTGGGCTAAAGCTTTAGTTAAAGTCTAAAGTAGTCGTAAAGAAATAATTATACTTAACTGCATAAAAATGAAATATTTTTTAAGAGGTGCTGCTAACCTATTTTAATGGGCTACTCTTATATAGTCGTAAGGAGATATTTCTATTTAATTTCCCCTTAGGATATAACATTAAATCATGTATTTGTTCGAGCAGGAGGGTTTTAATCCCTCAGTAATGTACACACGGATTTCAAGGTATCTACCTAACATCAGCTACACAATTAGAACTCAGCGCTGATTGTAGCTGCATGTATATATATAAAGACCCTCATCGGACTGCCACTGGTAGGCTCTGTACTATGTGCAACTTATGTATAGCCGTCTGCCAAATTTCTGACCTCCCTCAAAAATTATATACTAGCACAGGAGCCCATAACTAGGAGCGTCCATATCTCCTATATAGTTGTCACAGCGTTTTTACAAGTTGGGCTATTTTTAGATTAATCATCCTCGTCAATTGGTAGATTGCACCGTGCCGGAACAAAAGATGCCTCATTTTAATGAGTAGTTAAAACTACTTTTGTTATACTAAACGACATGGATGCTACGCTTTTGTGATTTGATTCCCTTAGGAATAATTACAACTCAACAATAGCGGGAAACCATTCTAAAAATAACCTAACTTGTAAAAGCCTAGTAGGTGGGATGGACGCTCCTAGTTATGAGCTCCTGACTAGCATTATTGGTAATGTAAAAATGCGCTTTTGCGACATTATGTTTAAAAAATTAACAGACAGGGATTGAAAGTCGAAGAGAGAAAATAATGTTATCACTTGGGGCCTTATGCTAAACTTGTATTTTAAATGTTGTGTATAATTGAATAATTGATGTGACGTAATTAAGTAAGTGACTTTATTTAAGTGTCAATGTATTTAGCTTTGCAGCTAATTGGGGACACTAGTCCTATATGATTTTCACCCATTCCACAAAAAACGGGGCAAATAGGAAAGCAAAACTGAGCAAAATTTGATATCGACAGAGAAACTCGGAAAGACTTGTGTTAGATGAGGCAACTATTGAAAGGTAAAAATCCCAAAAATTGGCATGTAATTTTAAATATTCAAAAAGTTACAAAGATTTTTGCAAACTGAGTAATACACACTATAATTAGTAGGAAAATGTAAGTTTCATCAAAGTTCGCAGATATATGTTGTACTAAAAAGCGATAGCCTTGCGCGGTAACTATTTCAGGAGGAAGTTGAATGAATAAAAGTCACAGAAAACCTGGATTTAGAATATATAGACACTCTTTCGCTACGAATTGGTTTGCTTTTTCTGAGAGCATGTTACCAAAAAAATCGCGTTTTACGACTGTATTTTATTTATTTAAAATTTCTATGAGTCAAACCGAGTGTAAGATCCTCTTGGTGGTTTCTAAAAACGGAAAATATGGAGACATGTAAAGCCCAAAGCCTGGCACTGCATGATAATAATACAGTCTGTACTCTATGAAATGCGTATTAATCATGGTAATGCGTATTAATCATGGTAATGCGGGTATCAGCGGCCATCCCAAGGGGGCGGCCCCCGGGCACCCAGGGGCATTTGTCACAGCAGCCATGACAAATACATGCTAAAACTCCTCGGGTGGGGCAGAAATTGTGACAAAAACCCCCACCCCTGGGGCAACCTGGGCAACATATTATAAGTATTAGAAGCTTAAACGTTTTAGAAGTGTCAAAAATCTTAATAGTTTTATACAAATATTATCCTTTATTTCTTTGTCCTGTCTTCCGACAGTGGATGGCTTGCTTTAATCTCTTAATTTGAATGATAATGATATGACTTACCTCAAGGACAAAGAAATCGAAGAACGTCGATCGAGCGAGTCCTGTGGCGAAAACCGCTGAACGTTGAGACAGCAGATTACGTGCAAACCCGGTGGGTATGTCCCCGGGGTATTTTGACGAAAACGCAAAAGAGCTCTAATGCTCCGCGTGTGGGGCATGTTTTTGCTACAAATCCCCTGCTAAGCCCCTGGGTTGCCCGTGGGTTGCCCGGGAGCCGCCCCCTCGGGATGGCCGCTGATACCCGAATAACGGATGATACAAACTTTTACAAAAAGTGCTATTGTTCACAATGTCAACTAATACAGTTCAAATCAGGTATCTTAAGCTAACAATCATATCAATCACCTGGTATTTTGATATAATTGATAAAAAAATGTGTGCAATGTTGCATTCTTTCAATCTTATTTTACCGTTAATTAGTATTACGTCATCAAATAATATTCTGTGATTTATATGAAAAAATTCTCAAAGGTTTCATTATTCGTAAGTCCTGAACTTCATCGGGATTTAAAGGGGCTCTGTCATGAATAACAGGCCTGGTTACTAAGCCGCCCAAAACTTGAAATCGTTCGCCAACGCTTTCAAGTTTGAAAAGCAAATATATCCCGAGGAGCTCACAACATTGATTCAATCCGTCTACATCGCAGCCATCTATCATTTTAGTATATAGTAGTCTATCTTTCATATTTAGTTGTTCAAGTTTTATATTTACCAGAAATGTTCGTATTCAGATGTAGTTGTAATGAGATTTTGGGATGGCATCGACAAGAACTTCGAGCTTCAATGGCGGCTCAGCTGTCAACTGGCCGTGATGGACGAAGAAAACAAATCTGGCCGCAGAAAGATTTTGAAGAGCCTGAAAGAACACTGGAGAACGTGTCAGGAAAGCCCACAAGAGTATAGTACTTGTCTGGAACATTTACGAAGCCTGAAACGATTTCAAACACCGCTTTTGAGATGCGAGTTTCGTGTTTACCTTGCGGCCCGGGTTTCGGAGGCCAGTGAAATTACGCTTCGGTTGTTCATTCCTGCTTGCATTCGTCCCCTTTAATACGTTTCTGACTACAAGAACTCTTGCATTTGTAAGTAATTTTATCTCCCTGAAAGTTGGAGAGAGAATAGATGAGTACATTTTGTAGGTTCTCATCGAGAAAGCACAACTCGCATACCTAGAAATGTAGTTTACGGTAAAATACGGTAAATTCGACATCCGGTCACTGAAACTCGCCAGAATGTGTTTCTCTTCAGCCTGAATCTCCATTGCAGCAGTGATAACAATACAAATATGTTTTTCTAACTGAATGCCTTCGAGCAAGAGCCAGTTTTAAACCAAGCACGTTGCATGGCACTACCCAACACACGCTATGACGTAGCTAGCGTCTAATATGCATGCTCACATCTTATTACCGGTAGAGTGGCAACCATGTACAGCTGTTTCGTCCTTGTTAGGACTCATCAGCATGGCATAGCCCCCAAGACCCCAAGAGCCAGTTTGTATTATAATATAACTGTCGTTGTATCGCGATCGCAAGGAACTGAAACTCATTACATTTTTTTAAGTGTTATGCAATCATTAAATTGCTTGAAACCTGTTCATGCGCATCTCATGACAGAGCCCCTTTAAACAAGTTTCTTCACTAACTGTATAACAATATAAACACGAGGTTACGTCTTTCGCTGTACTTCATTCTTAGTGGTTACTGAAAAGCTTTATAAATTGTAAAGCTTCTTGCAGTCGTTTTTCAGCCTTAATTATTGGCCAAAACCCTGCCATCATGCAAGCCTTCGACCATTTCAAGTGTTTTATCGCTAAACTCGAAATTCCTCCGAGACTTTCTGTGGGCAGTAGGCTCCTCGATGACACATAGCATATCACTGAAGTCCACCCATATTTCATCCGGAGGGTGGGCCACTTGAAGCGGAGCGGTAATGTTGTCGATGTTTTGTTTATTTTCATATATTTTCACTCGTAATTTTTGGGTAGAACTAGCAATTTGCATCTAAACACTCAATACAAATTTAAATATTGCTTTTGGTGGCGTAAAAATAGAGAAACATTTTTTTCTGAAAAACATAGTTCACTTCCGGTTTGATGTAACATCCGTTACACTAGATTAATATACAAATGAAGGCTCCAAAGGTCGTTTTAAATGAATTAAAAGTACTCTACGTAGTTGAAAACAAATAGTTGCCTGGCTAACTAGAGAAATAAGAGCAACTTAAGTAATGCAAAGTAAAATACGTGTTGAATCTCTCCGAGGGAGAGACTTGCGAAATCCGTGTCGCATGCTTTCTGTGTCTCACTTACACTGAGCATTCTATTTTTGTCAGGTAAAACTTCAATACAAATTTAAACATTACTTTTGGTGGCTTGAAAATGGGGAAATATGTGTTTTCCTAAAGGACATCGTTCACTTCCGGTTTGATGTAACATCCGTTACATTAGGTTAATATACAAACTAATAAGGCTCCAAACGTCATTTTACATGAATTGACTGAAGTAAGTTGAAAACAAATATTAATCACTTACCTTTGATTCTTTATCACTAAAACAGACGTTGCTTGGCTAATAAACTAGAGGACCGGCGCTTAACCACTGAGCTAACCGTGCCTTTTGTCACTATGTATGTTCGAGCAACAGGCAGCCCAAGCTCTGTATTTGCACTGTGCGACCACCGTTTGTATATGAAGGCTGTTTTCATAAAAGCATGCCAACAACAGAAGAGAGAACGTTGTATTAGATTAAGGCAATAACTTCTGCTTATAAAAATACTTTGGGAGCAGCTTCGCTTGCTAAGATTCCGGCGTGTCAAGGCAGAGGCTTAGCAGAGCTAGCTACAGTACCGCCAAGAAACATATGTACATTTGATCGCGAGCATATCGCGAGCCGATCGCGATCATGAAGTGCGATCTGCTCGCACCTTGCTCGCGATCTGCTCGCACCTTGCTCGCGATCCGCTCTCACCTTGCTCGCGATCACAAGCTGATCGCGAGAAAACGTGGAGAACAAAAGTCGCGGTAAAATATGTTTCTTTCTACCTTTACAGTACACCTAAAAAATAATGCATGCGCAAGACGGTCCAGCAACAACCCGAAAGTTTTCGAGATGCGAGTACGAATGGACATTCGTGTTTTATTTACTAGTGTCATCTGCACGGCAAATTATTTCACAGCCTTTCGGTAGTTTTTTTGATTAACTTAAGCTATTTTTACCGAGATGTATTTTAATATTTTACTTTTTTATGGTAGTGTATATTAATTGTTTCTTTTGTTTTGCCAGGCTCCCCTCGTTTTTCAGTTCGATCCCACTTCTTTCCACGTTTATTTTCATAGGCTTTGAAGAGTCGATCGTAATATGCTAATTACCACTTTTTGTTGACCGAGACTATTCAATGCAATAAAACGCATTTTATTGAACATGAATTCCACTTTCCCAGTAGAAGTTTTCTGGTAAGAGTACAGAAGTGTTTTACATGTCTTCCATTACAAATGTGGCTTAAAAATTCTGTTCGCGTTCCCAGAAAGTCGCAGCGATTTTGACAGACCTGTCAAAAATCAGACTAACACGTTTACGCCGACTCGGAAATTTCGAAACATGGCCGAGCCTCGCAAACATTTGCGATGATTTAATTCAGCCGAAACCTTTAACAACACAAAGATTTGCCTAAGTGTGAAGTTAAACTATAGAAGCCAAAGTTTATTTTCTGGTATGCTTTCTCGCTTAGCGGCAAGCTTTAAAGCAGGCCCCCTAAAAGCGAGCGGCCGCTTTGTTACTATTATTTTGCGTCGCAAGTTCAGGCTTGCAGTTCTATATTTTTTAGTAAGTTTTTCAGTAATGGAGTGTTCATTATTTATGGCTTTGGGGGGGTCGGCATTTCATCTGCTTCTCTTGTTAAAACTTTCATGACCCCCCTATGAATGAATTAAAACTTAGATGACCCCCCCCCCCCCCCCTATACAATTGCTCAAAACTTTATTGACCCCCCCCCCCCCCCCCCACGACAAAAAAGATGGATTAAGATTAAGATTAAGATAACTTTATTTATACACGGTAGGTCCTTCAGGAGTGATAAAAATACAATTATGGAAATGGCTATATACTATGGTATCTAAATATAGTAATGACTATAGCTAATATAAATAATTACTATTACTACTATAATATGATAAAAACTAAAAATAAATAAAATTTCCCTGCTTTACAAAGACGCCGTGTCTTTAAGTGCTCACCCCGAAAAATCATGGCAGCGTATTTAAGATTTAAAAGTTGTCAGTGATGACGTCTGTCTAAGGTCTGATGGGAAGCTATTCCACAGTACCGCCCCACTATAACCCAAACTCCTTTTGTAAAAGTCGGTGCGGGGGCCGGAGCGGCACTGCCAGCTTGCCATCTGTGTTTCTCAAGTTGTATGACGCGACATCAGTCCGATTGATAAACCTCGAGGTCAAATATTCAGGAGCTTCATTATGTAACACTTTGTACATTAAACTCGATTTACTGACTTTTCGTTGTCGTTGAAAGAGGTTATCGGCATTAGCGTCATAGCTTGAAAATGTTATTATGCGTGCCGCGCGATTTTGTAATGTTTGTAATTTTCGGGAAAGGCCTTTGTTACAGTTGCCCCAAACTACACTACAATAGTCAAAGTGCGGTTGTACTAGTGCATTATAAATGGTAAGCAGTGTCTCTTGAGGAACAAAGTGCCTTAGAACGCGTTTGATGGCACTTATCCCAGAGGCGATTTTTTTGGATATCATGTGAACATGATTTTCCCAATTTAGGTTTTGATCAATTTGTACACCAAGGCACTTTGAAACTGAGACCTGCTTTACTGGGGCTTCGTCAATAAAGAAGTTTGGGCTCCTCGTGAGATTGGATAGCCTTTGTCTTGAGCCAATGAGTAAAAATTCGGTTTTCGTCATGTTTAGCGTGAGCTTATTGGCAGCCAACCAAACATGAATCCTATTCAAACAAAACTCATACGCTCATTTATTTCTTCTATATTATTACTTGCGTACGTCATTTAAATGATTGCGTATTTTCTTAAAGTTATTCCAATCCTGTTGATCTTTAGACATTATGGCTTTAATTTTGAGACGATCTCTCTGGTGCATTTTATTTTTTAACTCAGATTTAATCAATGGGCTTTTCGACGCTCGTGTACGTCTAGTACGTATTGGCGCGTGCTTATCGCATACCTCTGTAAACATCGCTTTCAATTCTCCTGAGGTCGTTCCATTTTTTCAATTTAATGTCATTGCGAAAGGTTTCTCTATTAATTTTTTTGAAATGCCGAATGGAAACATTGCGTGTTCCCTTTGACGTAGGTGATAAGGAGAGTTTGCGATAAGCATACACTAAGCTATGGTCACTGATACTTATATGGGATACTCCACTGCAGGTTATATTATCAGAATGATTTGTAAATATAAGATCAATTAACGTGCTACTTGTTGCAGTAATACGTGTTGGTTCTTCAATCAACTGATGGAGATTGTAAATATCAGTGATATTAAGAAGCGCTTCATTGTTGCTATTAGATTCAGATAGGAGGTTGCAATTAAAATCGCCCAAGATGATATGTTCCGTATTTTCTGAATCTATTTTCCCGATGAGGGCTTCTAAATATGTGTAAAATTCTGTTTTAGAATTAGGGGGCGGTAAACTGTAGATAATATGAACGGCTTAGATCTATGTTTTCTAATTTCAATAGATAATAGATGGATGTGCAAAAAAGAATGCAAACTGCATATACATGTAATCTATTACATTTACTATAATATTTAATGTTTCTAGATTTTTGTTAATTTTTCCTTTGTTTAGTAGAAAACACATACATATTCTTCTGAAAATCTCTAACTCACCATCCTTCCCGGATGGGTACTTGAAATTGTACCGTTTATTTGTGCATTATATTGCATTGTAGTGCATCATATTGCATTGTTCCGTAGTCTCAAATAAATAAATGAAAAAGAGCTCAGCATTGGCATTAAGCTAATCTCCTGAACACCAATGCATTATATCTCCTATTGGGATGTGCCTTTGATCACGAGCTTAGATAATACCATCCTGCGTATAAACAAAGCAGAATACGTTTTTTTAATGTTGCGAGGGCCGAAGACCCGAGCCTAAATTTTTGAGATTTTACTGCTCTCTAAAACACTGGTTTCCTGTGTTCTGGAGACTAAACATTGGCTTAGCATTACAACAGCAATTTCATTTTACATGACAGGCGTCAAACTTTGATAATCCCGCCAAGTAGTACGTAAAATCTTTGAGGACCCCCTAAAAAAGCACTCAAAACGTTTTTGCGTCCCCCCAATGATTTAACCGACCCCCCCCCCCCCCCCCCCAATAAATAATGAACACTCCCTAAGGCTATCAGAAGAAATGCGAGATTACGTTACAAGCAAGCTGTTAAGTAGCAAGGAGAGAAGTACCTTCCCCTATAAACAAACTGCAGTGTTAAGTAAATAATACTAGACAACTCTTTTGCCGAGTTTTGGACGGCTGTCTCGAGAAGTTTTAATTTTCTGAAGCGCTTGTTTTGAAGTACATTGTAGTATATTAATCTCGCAAGAATCCAATAAACAACTTTTACTTCATTTAATTGTGTCTCATTTCGGTTTGAGTTTGTTAGCTTCTAAAATAGTGTTCAAAGTTTTCAGATGGCTCGAGTTCGTCGCTTAAATGGCATGACCACGACTCACGACTAGCGATAAATTTGATAAGCATCCTGTGACCGCGATCACAACTGCGATCGCACCAGTTAATCGCGATCATTTTGCGATGTGATCGCGAACATATTGCGAGCACGATACAAGCAGATCGCGATCTGCTCGCGTGCAAATAGATGAAGGCTGTTTTCATAAAAGCAGTCTTACCGCCTCATCCCCAATTTGAGCGCTACGGTCTCGGTAACGTGTTTTATGAGCTAGCTTTGATAACGTATTGATGTGAAAGCGCTAGTGTTTCCACTTCAATCCCTTTTCGTGTTAACGCCTTACATCTTGTGTACACCTGTCGATAACGGGGTCCTGTTCTGCACAACATATATGCTCTGAACGGCTATCGCAAATGCTCACGTACATGGCCAAGTCTAGGTTTCGCGGGCTGACTAGTGCGTGCCTAGCCACATCGTCTAAGGGCTGCCTTTCAGAATTATGCCTACAACAAAAGAGAGAATGTTGCATTAGATTAAGGCAACACATTCTGCTTATAAAAACACTTTGGGAGCAGCTTCGCTAGCTAAGCTTCCGTCGGGTCAAGGCAGAGGCTTAGCAGAGCTAGCTGAGATGAAGGCTGTTAGTTTCATAAAAGCAGTGTTACCGACTCAACCCCAATTTGAGTGCTATCCCAGAGAAAAATATGCTCCCTTTTTCTATACGGTCGCGGTAACGTGTTTTATGAGCTAGCTTTGATAACGCATTGATATGAAGCGCTAGTGCTTCTACTTCAAACCCTTTTCGTGTTAACGCCTTACATATATATCAATTCGTTATTTCACTTAATTCTCAGATAAAGAAAATAAACTTACCTGAAGAGTTTGTCGTTGTCCTGTTGTTTCTATGGAGTCTAGAAATGGCGGTTATGGGCATTTCTCTTACTAAACTAGTGCACAAGGCTGTATAATTATACATGTAACACCGCCAAGAAACATATGTATATACTTTTGATCGCGAGCAGATCGCGAGCAGATCGCGATCATGAAGTGCGCTCTGCTCGCACCTTGCTCGCGATCTGCTCTCACCTTGCTCGCGATTTGCTCGCGATCACAAGCTAGTATACTAAATACTTAAATACTGCGGGAGGGGCAACACAATTTAAGTAAGTACATTTTCAGTACGTTATGTTCGTGAAATTCATCAACTACTGTATTTTATGTACGCTGAAACTTAGATCAAAACAAAGGTAAAAGTTATAACCAACAAGGGATTTTCTCGTTAAAGTAATCATCTAATCAATTTAGTTACGATGCACGACTCAGTTACCGAGAACCCTTTACGTAATAACTTTGATAATTACATGGACAAATGTAATTAAAGACTTTGTATCGTCTAAGATAAATTACGTCACACAGATTAACATTCCAGCTATTACTGTAATTAAAAGGAAGTCCGCGAGAACATATATACATTGTCTTTTTCTAATACTACTGGACCCGATGCCAGTAGCATCAAAGTTCTTAAACTAGTTGCCCCGACACCGCGGAAATACGTTTTGTGACGTCACTTCCGTTGATCAGCAGTCTGCGCCATTAGAACCGGTTTCTTAGAACACATGCAGCATGCGTTCACCTGCGTAAAATTTTGATTTGAGAACTTCAATATGCAAAATGGAGCTCGAAATATTGCACCAGAAGTCTTGCATCTTATGAAGTAACAAGTCAGCCGAAATAAGTCAGGTATTCGTGGTCGTGGTATAAAGATTTGCTGTGGAAATGAGTTGATGTTCGCCGCTGTCACATCACATGTACATGCGAGGTGAGTTATAAATTAGTATTACTTCGAAAATTATGAAAGAAGTATACTACACGGACTATACACAACTGTATGTAAATAATTTACATACAGTTGTGTATAGTCCGTGTAGTATACTTCTTTCATAATTTTCGAAGTAATACTAATTGTGTATGTACTATCAGTACCCACATTAAGTCAGCTTGACTCAGTTGCATATGATTACGTCTAGCAGCTTCACGACTGTTTCAGTTTTGCGCTGTAATTGTAAATTTAAATTTAGTTCACGCACGTAAAACTGAATGCGGCCTACTATCTTACGTTCGTTGACGCCAGTGACCTTTTCCAAAATGTATAATTACTGTAGAAATGTACTACGATCATGCATTTATAACATGTACATGTAATAACGAGATCGATCAGAAGTACGTATTCACTTTTCGTACTGAACGGTGATTTCTTGGTGGGTTATTTTCCCGGGGGGGTTTCTTCAAGTTAAAGGTAAAAAGGGTAGGGGTGACCGTCGGAAAACCTCGAAAAATACCCTAAAAAAATAACAAACCGTGAAAATTTTCCCACCCTGAAATGTACCTCATGGTCTAAAAATCACCCTGAAAAATGGATTTCGCTTGGACAACCCCTAAAAAATACTAAATCACAGATTTCAAACCCTAAAAAAATACGACGAACACCCCTACCAGCCGAACATAGGAAGAACGTCCCCCAGGATATTTTCCTATGATTTGGGCCGTCATAGCCTGGTCATGTCAGCCGTTATCAATGCTATTTTGTTAAAGAACTAGTTGTAGTCATAGATTAGTGAAGTGCGTTCGTATTAACGTTTATGTCAGAAGAAATGGGTTTCACTATTAAAACTCGTGAAATAGATATTGGACTAATAGACACTTACACCCTAAATCTATAATAATTTGTGTCCATTTTCCCCCGACTATGAGATACAATGTTCTATTCCCCTTACAGCTTGTCATGGTGTTTGTGCTCTACCTTTGCTGTGACCCATTTTACAACTACATTAGTGGCACACAGTGTTTCTATCAATATTTTCAAGTTCAGTATATATGCATGTACAAGTTCAGTTTTTACTCACCTCGCCTTATAAACCCTTGTAAAATTGTAAGAACAAGTCTCTGTTTCCATGAAACTGGGACAAAACATTTTTGTCCACTCACATATTCTGTATAAACTGTCACTAATTTTGTACTGTCTAGTAATGTTAAAATTGAACTTTGCTAGAGAAGAACCAATCGTCCCAATTGTAGACACCCATTGAGTTACTCTTAATGGGATCTTCTTGTTGACTGAACAGCTGCCTTAATTAAATTTATCTTATTTTGGACATAATCAATTAACTTGGATGACTGAAAGTACTAAATCTTTCTCTGTTGTTGGCTTTTGTAGCTTAGAACTGTCACCACCATCATTGTGTATCAGACCAGATAAGAGGCCAAAATTACAAGACAAGAATAGCTTCTGGATTTCATAAAGGAGGTTTGGAAGGCAGATAATGCATGCAACCAAGGCTGTTGCTGTGGCCATCACACATACATGGAGGATAAAATGTGTGCCCACATGTTAGTCGGTGTATTTCTTGTTGGCCAAGTCACAATCAAGCAGTGGGTTTGGTTCATAAGAAGGCCATCTGTACCCAAGGGGAAGAGACTTAGTTACAAATTCCTTCTTAAAACTTGCCAAAGGTGCTTTGCCATATATATGGTCTCCCAGCTCTGTTCATGGCTCGTGGTAGTATGTGAGATTTGCCAAGGTTTACAGCGACTTGCTCAAACCTACGATGATTATCATAACTATTAATTTAATACTCCACAACATGTTTCTGATTCCTTTCTGAAGTCTTAAACTAACAATAAATTAATTTGAATTATAAATGTTATGTTCTTTGCTGGGTTGTTGGTTTCTGCTAGCTGTTGGGTTAAAAGTAGCTAACTGTTTTGCCCAAATTTTCATTCATGTATGGCATTTGAATCTATTCTTGTAACCACCTGTAAAACACTGACTTACTCTATACTTTTTTTGTTTTAATACTCTGTTGCTCATGGTAGAGTGTTAGTGAATGTTGGATGATAAAGTCTTTCTAGCCTGCGAAACAGGCCCTCAGTGTTATTTCAATGCAAAGCAAGTGATAAAATAATTTGGCCGCGCAAAAATGGAAAAAGGAGACTGGCACGAGAGAAGAGAACGACTCGCTCCACTCACATCACAACAAACTCGCTTTCTGGGGTCTCTTCTCAAAGCCCCTGATCTGCAGGCTAAAGTCTTTCATATTTTGGTGGTTTACTAGATTTTGTCTCTTAGGACACTTTTCCATAGCTTGACTTAAAGAATCCAGGCCCTGCTTCAAAGAGAGCTCTGTGAAAATTTGAAGTTATTTAGTATTATTAGTCATTTTTCCAAAGAGATCCTTGAAAACATTGGATGAGCTTCCTTTGGCATAATTGAAGGGCTGTGTGCAACAAGGGCATAAGTGACTCCTGATTGCATTCTAAATTCTCCTACAAATTTGTTGTTTTCTAAGGGAGAATACAGAACATGATCAGGAGTCACTTACGCCCTTGTTGCACACAGCCCTTCAATTTGCTCGAGTTGAAATTTAGGCATTTATTGTGGCGCGCAGTGTAAACTTAAAATTACTATTTTGTGTAGGTTTTGGGATACAAACTATTAAAAATAAGTTGTCCCCATGCACCAATAATACTGTATACTTATTTGTCTCTGATGGCATAACGGTATTCATTGTTTCTGTTGTTGTTCGATATTTCCCAAGTGGGTGCCTCATTGGCCCAAACTGTCCTATAATTTTCCAATAAGCTGGATTTTCTACCTGAAATTATTTAGTTAGCCAAAATTGGATTGTTTTCATCCATGTGAAGGAGTGTAGTCTGACAATTAATATGTTCAACAAATGCACCCAGTTACTTAGGGACTGCTCAATAATTATAGTTAAGGGCGGTCTGGAGTTTATTTTCTAAATAAGCACAACAACAAAATCCTCCACCCACCCCCCCCCCCCTCCCCCCCCCCAAAAAAAAACACATGAATTCTCAAAAACATGCTTCCCTCCCTCCCGAATATGTTCTGTACAAAACTGTAGCCCGTCCATTTTGTACCATCACAAAAAATGTACCCCCACTTTCAACTGATTTTGAAAATTGTACCCCCTACTCTAAACTCCAGTACACTTTCAAAATTTTAGTACCTCTAGTCGAAACGAAAATTTCCGACGAGCATCCCCACCCCTTATATTCTTCGTGTGCAACCACGTGACTCGATTTTTTTTTTATTGCCAAATGAAATAAAATGTTTTTCAGCTTGAAGAGATATCAAAACTACGTCTCTGGGCCGAATTTTGAAGAAGAAGAGCATTTCGTTTCAGAGTTATGGGCGAACAAATATCAGAGGTTATTAGTGTAAAATGTATGCCGCGGCCATGTTGGATGACAAGGGTTATCATCCAACATGGCCGCCAAAACTTCAACATCTTAAACAAAGCGAATATTCCATCCATTTCAGTCGGTTTCACTATGAGTCCTATTAAACATAACTTTTAAACATTTGTAAGGCCAAAAACCTTTAATTTGACGCAAATTTGTTGACTTTCGTGATTAATATAAACACGTGAAGGACTGTTGAGACATAATTCAAACCTCTGTATCTCGTGAGCAAAACATCGTATTGAACTGAAATTTCGTCTGAGAACTTAAATCACACACATCTACAAAATGTTAAAGAATTTTTTTTATAGGATATATAGTTTAGAATTTAATTTTTTGAAGACACCGTGATGACGTCACGTGCACACCAAGAATATGGGAGTCCCTCCCCCGGGATGAAGACACCGGGAATGGCCCCAAGTCGACGGAGACTTGGGGCCATTTAAGCCTCTGGCCTTTCTTCTGTATGTTCCTCCTTGTGGTATTTGTTAATAAATTGAATTGAGACGAACATCGTTTTTCATTTTCCCGACGAAGTCTGTCAAAATGGCACTGACAGAGGAATAGTGTTGAAGCTAATCTTCCATATCTACAGGTATCTGTAGTGCTTAAACTTCCATGGCAAGTAGGAGAATAATGCCGTGTGGCGCAGTGGTTAAGTGCTTCGCCTCTCACCTCTGTGGCCCAGGTTCGATTCCCAGACGGGGCGCCATATATATGTGAGTTGAGTTTGTTGGTACCTCGCCCTTGCTCCGAGGGTTTATTTCCGGGTTCTCCGGTTTTCCTCCCTCCGCAAAAACCAACACGCTAAATTCCAATTCGATCTGTGGATTAGCCGGGACCTGGCTTTGATCGGCCCCCCATGGTTGTTTCAGGTCTCGTTAGAAATTCAGAGATGAGCGAGCACCCCGGGCGAGCACACAGCATGTTACGAAATGAAAAAAATCGTGACCGTAACTCGCACTCGCTTTCACGACGAATGTGCCTTTTGCTTCGTCGGGTTTATATCGTGTGCAAGCTCCATTTTTCTTGTGCACAATTTATTTTACGTAACAGTTATTGAACTAAGTCGTAATGAAGTATGGAGGCTAAGTATTGTGTTTCTTGGCTAAGTCTTGGGTTTTTCCGAGGCATGTACAAAATGCGAAATTTTTATTTTGAATTTGCCGGCGTTTCTAATTTATTGCGAATGACCGCTGACTAGCAAAATAAGTGATCGAATTGGTAAAAACGTATTTCCGCGGTGTCAGTTGCCCCTGCTTTCTGCCAACCTATGTGCAGGTTCCTAAATGTTTCCATAACAACAGGAACGTTTCCATCTAAATGGCAAAAAGGCACGTGTCCCCCTCTACACAAGGCTGGCCCACGGGATCTCAGGAACAACAGGCCCTCTGCAGGACCTAGTCACGTGACCTTTTTAAGCCTGTTAATCAAACAAACATTGGCGCTGGTACAACATGGATGCCAGAAATGGAAAGAGCAAGCCAAAATTAGTAAAAAGCCCAAGTTTTAGGTTCATATCAATAAAACTGAATAATGGCAAATTTTTGAAAACTCTAAAATTTAGCTTAATTTAACAGAGCCGTTTGTGAGGCTTTTTTTTGCTGACTGGCAATCGGATTTGTCTGTCTTATCTAAGTTCCTGGAAAAACACGTAGTTAGGTCTTTAATGTGTTATCTCACGAACAATGGATTGCTGTACGAACTGCAGTCCAGTTTCGCGATTCCGTGAGGGTCACTCTACTGAGTCCGCTTTGATTGAGCTGTTCAGACCAGATACTATTTAATATGGACAACGACAAGGTCACTGGGATGGTACCTACTTATAGACTTTAATAAAGCATTTGATGTTGTAGACCATCAGATACTCTTAAAGAAACTTAGGCTATACAGAGTTAGTGCCAGTCAGTCGTGCCCTGGTTCGACTCATCAGTATCTTACAGACATAATTCAGTTTGTTACTATATTGAAGGACAAAAGTCCGTCCTGCGACCAGTTAAGCAGGGTATATCTCAGCGATCTATACTCGGAACGGCGCTGTTTTTGCTGACATTCCTCTGAACGTGTCAAGTTCAGAAATTGACATTTTTGCAGATTATAGGCAACTTTGTGAACAAGCGGTCATTGGTCCTCTACAAAATCGATCGTCTAAGACATCAATAGTGATCTTGAAGCCATCCAGGATTTGTAAAGTCAAAATAAGATGTTTATAAATACTGACAAAACTAAAACCATGCTAATTACAGGCAAGCGTCTGCAGAAAAAATATACTCAACGATAACCTCGACATCAAGCTAAACAACTCTAAAATTGAACAAGTGTCGAGCAAAAAAGTCCTCGGAGTCACCAATGATGTAAATGTTGATTATGAGGAACACATTGATGACCTATGCACACATTTATCGAAAAGACTTGGCCTGCTTAAGTACATAGTCCATATCTAAAGCAACGACACAGATACATCTATTATAATTTAGTAATTAAGCATACACTCATGTATGGTAGATCTATATATATATGGTCAAATTGTAGCAGTGAAAGCATTACTAGAAAAGAGCGGCAATAATTATTTTAAGTGTAGACAGAGACGCATCATCATTTACTCTTTTTAACAGTTTTTAACTGGCTTCCCTTTACTAATATTGCCCTAATCAAAAGATGTGCTTTTGCCTTTAAGCGTGTAAATAGTCCCTTCCACACTACTCCTACCTACATTATAGTTCCCTGCTTGTGAGAAATTCAGATGTGCATCATAGAGAAACTAGATATTGTAAAATTAATTTATTATGTTCAAGATACAAGCGAGTTACTGAAGGAGGGAGAACGCTTACCGTCAGAACTATCAAAGGCTGGAACAGCAACAATATCGAATAAAGAAGCTTTTTATGTCAGCAAAAAGCGTTCTTACGTTTTAAAATCTGATTTTCTGCGATTATTTTTAATACAATTGATGTAAGCTTAATTGTAAATAGTAGGATTAGTTGTAAATAGTATATTTGTAAATAGTATATATTGGTAATTAGTTCAAATCTCTTAGTAGTATTTTTAGCAATAAATTAAAATAATAATAGTTTTCTATCAGCAGTATTGTAACTTTTTAGCTTTCTGACTTTGTAAATGTTTTCCTTTATTTATTTAATTTTATTAGAGGGCCCGGCATAAGGTTATCAGTTATTGTACTGTCAAGTATCATTGTCATTGTCATTGTCATTGTCAAATATTCTATCTGTATTTTTGTTCATAATTTGGTAAATTAGGTTGGAAAGCCATTCCTCGCTGTGCCGTCACTAATTGAGCAATTGTTATCTCAACAGCAAAGAAAGGCTCCAGACGAGAGCTGGCCGCTCACTCGTGCAAACAAATACGAGACCTGGGGGAGTCCCGCGGGTGTGGAGAGTACTGGATCGATCCCGCGGGTAGCGGTAATCCATTACTTGTATACTGCGACATGACTACTGAATCAGGTAAATGTTTCTTTGTTTAATGGATGGGCATGTCCGCATAAGAAGAACGTTTACTTAACTAGCAAACAAATATGTCAACAGTACGTGGCCTCTTACAAGTGCGAACAGTACTTTTGAAAGTTATCAAATTTTAGTATATACCACACAAGTGGTAAACATTCAATGTTTAAGCATTAAACATTCAGTTGTTCAAATTGAATTTCGCGTGGTAACAACTATCAGAGATTACTCAAGCAAAGCATCACATGTTGGAGCTTTGAAAGGAGACGTTCTCTTTATAAAGGCTGAGTGTAAACGAAGGCGTGTGCGTGAGTAACGACTCAGTATAATTTTTTTGCTGCCCTCCCTGGATGGGTGCCGCACCCAAGCCAGTTTGCGAAGCATCGTACTGAATGGTGACTTCCTTCTTCGGTTCGAAGTACTCGAGGACTGGCGCTTTTGTTACCAGTTTTGTTAGTTTCCACTACGCCTTTTCATGGCACTTGTACAACCTCCATTGGACATCCTTATGCCCCAGCTGCCGAAAGACCTCAAAGCGTGAAGACGGGATCGGCGATCAGCCCTTTAGCTGTGAGGCGTGTCCGATGAACGGCACATCGGGAAGTCATAACTAGATATTTGTTAGGAACGAGTTTCAAGTTGTGTTCCCGTGCACGCTGTACTGTCGTAGCATAATGATGACACACGAGGTTCACCTAAGCTGTACACAGCAGCTGCGTGCAGGTCTGGCGTCTCGCCATAGCTAATGACCGATAAATCGCCTATGATTCCTTCGACGCCATCCAGTACTTCCACTAGTTCGTGAGGCTTGAGCTGCCATAACTCAGGGGCGGATTTGATAGCAAACGGCAACCTTTTGCATCTCTACCGGCCAAAAAGGTCAACTAGCTGGAAAGGACTTGCCAGAATCCCGACTTTGCATGCATCCAGTACGCAGACGATTTTTGCGTTTGTCAGCTTCGTCGCCACATCCTCGAGCGTGGGGTAACGGTAGATCGATGCATATTCAATTCGCACATTTCCGTTCTTCTTTGGAACGTTCACCATAGGCGAGACCCACTATATTGTCTCGATCAGCTTTTCTATGATCCCCTCCTCCACAATCGTCTGGAGTTCTTTTTCGACGGCTTCATTGAAGGAAACGGGTACCTTCCTCGGTGCATGTACAGCTGGGGTCTGCCATGCTTTGATCTCTATGATGTATTCGCCCGGTAAGCATCCGAGACCTTCAAATACATCTGTATAGCCCCGCAGCATTGGGTCCTTCTACCCGATACTCAAAGCACTTGATTCTAGAGATGGCGTATCGGCATCTACCTATACCGCGTGTACATTATCGCTATCCATGATCTTTACCAATTCAAGCTAGTTGCTCGCTGTATTTTAGGTTGGGAAGAGGAGTCGCACAGTCGCTCAGGAAATGAACTTTGTAGGCGTGTCCCTTGCGACACATACGCAATAAGGCTGCTCACTTGGGCTTAGCTGTTGCCCTGTTGTGCATTATCTGCACGGCGCTCGTCTTCAACAGATCCTAATCTGACACCATGTAACTCGTTCTAGTTAGGTTTATTATTCCTTATTCAGCCTATAAACCATAAACTGTTGAGCAACAACACGATTCACTTGGATATCTCTGCTAACGAACACATGTTTCATGGCGTCTTACAATTCGATTGACTGCCAGCTAGACTCAGACAATTGATTGGCCGCAAACGAACGGTATTTCAGACAATTCACGTAATTACAGTTACTGACCATAACGTAATAACTGGAACTCTAATAGCTCGGAGTTACTACACCAGGCAGAGGCCCTTTTGTAGTGCGGGTCCTTGTTTAAAGATTTCCGGAAAACCTGTGGCTCGCGCACCGTCCAAAACAAAAATCCACTTTCTTCTAATGCAAAATGACGGAGTTCACTTCCAGCAAGATCTGTTCTTTTTCGAATAACTATTCCGCGTATTCTATCATTCGTATACCAGACTAGGAATAGTGAGTATAGTCCTATACTAATATACGTCATATACACGGTGAACACGGACAAACGATACACAGCAAAGGATTGTGGGAAAGGAATGCGCAGTTATATCATTCGAACATCGATTCGAGGGAAACCAATAATATTCATCTCAAAGAGTTTGACCCCCATAACAAACGAATTCACACGGCTGTCAGCTAGATCCACAATTCATTTAGCGGTCTAGGAATGTCCTTTGTTATTTGTCGTTACCACGTGAGAACCTTTTGTGGAATAGCGGAGTCCGTGCCATGAACAAGGACAATAACAGTATTTGCGTAACTGTTATCGATGTTGCGTTATTTTGTTAATATTTTTTATATTATATAAGGTGGTTGGACACTCATCAGCCAAGTTAAGCTCGATTCAGCTTCACCTGGATCGTCACGAATCGTCACTTGATCCCATTGGTCCCAGTCAGAATACCAATATAGTATGAGCTTTCTCTGCATGTATATTAACAGCGTTAAGCTTCTATTTTATCAGGTGGTTGGACACTTGTCACGCAAGTTAAGCTCGATACAGCTACACCTGGATCGTCACGAACCGACACTTCTGATTACCGCGCAATCGCTAACTACATGGATAGGAAAACTATGGTTACAATTCCAGGAATACGAGACTTGAGGCGATTAATGGGCTTTAGCCAACTACGATGGCGCTGTAATAAGAAATCTATTGGAAGAACCATAGACATTATGACAACGAACGACTCGGCTGGCCATGATGTTCTTATCCACTTCTTAGATGTTCCAAACCTCGCACCGCCAGCCTGCAACTCGTTTGTGAGACTCCCGGATGACACTTCAATTCTGTCTGCAAACTGTATCAACTGGGGAAACACTGGGTCAGCCACCAAGGTAAACAAGTGGGGGCGGTACTCGAATAGAGGAGACTGGAGGATTTACAATAATGCTTTCTTGTGGGAGACAAAGTATTACTTTACAGCTGTTGCTCCGACTTTATTTTGTGATGATTTCACTGGAAACCTCGGAATTCTCTCGATCGGTGACGTATGGCAGGTGTTTGTGCGCTGATTTCTAATGAAATGACCGTAAACGGTCAGTGGCCAAACAAAAGTCTGGATCATATTTTGTCATTGAGCGAGAACAGTACCTAATCGTTTGATGGTCTCAAAAATAGCGCGGTTTTCGATTTAATATCGACAAGTAGTTAGGCCTGTGATTCTTAGCGAGTTAACGATTCTTAATTAGTTTTTCTTGATTGCGGTTAAATGTTCTTCATGATTGGTTCAAGTAAAACCAAATACGAATTACTTCAGTTCTTTGTTGGTTTATTGTGCTTTACTTGCTCTCTTTATTGCCTAACCTAATTAATGTTGTGTTTTTAAATTTTCCGCTTAAAGTAGCCTTAGATATCACTGCACTTGTTACAAGGGTCTTGTCGGGCTTTGTATATATGCATCTAGTAACGTACGCGTAAAGTCGCATCAGAGCGAGATTCCACGCAAAGACAAGTTCTCATAATGGTGCCAAAGACTTATTGTTATTATCAGTGTCTTTGTTTGAACAAATTTTAAAGACACATTGTTCTGAATATTGGCGTGTATATTTGTAGGTTATTAACATATATATGTTACTTAGAAGTATGTCAACAGGTACGTGGTAAAATTTAACTTGATCTTCAGAATCACAATTATACATTTACTATATATGGACGGAAGTGCAGGTTTCAATATGGGGCTCGGAGAGAAATATTTGTTCTTCTTTTATCGAAGATTCCGAGCCTATGTACATGACAAGTGAAGCATATATCGAAAGTGCGCTATTATGTATGATAGTTCACCAGTAAATTATCTCCGATTCTGATTGGATGAATTTGATTACGTGATGTGATAATTTTCGACCGCAGATGCCAACTATTAGGCGTTATAATAGTGCACCACAAAAATCTGGCGCTCGATTACTTAATGGGAAGTGCTGGCGTATGATATTTACGCACGAGTTTATTTTCAAACAAGTGTGTAAATACCATACAAAAGCACTTTCCATCTTGTAATTTGTTTATTATATACATACTGAGATTTTTCTCTAATATCAAACAGGTTTTATTTAGGTCTTGTCATTGAACACGTACATTTGTAGCTTCAATTTTTTGTTTTGCATTTCTTATCCGACTCAACGTAGACTAAAATTTATGCTCGATACAATCAAAATGGAAAGAAAATCTTACTTTCTAAACTGATATCAGCCTTGAAATAGTTTTCAACATCAATATGAAACTGTCTTTGATTCAACAAATAAAGTTTACAAGTTTACATCGTCAATAGATTAGTATACCTGCTTTTTCCAAGTTGTTTGCTACGAGTTTCCAGACATCTCCACGGCTTGTAGATTTTCTCTGCTCACAGAATATTTACGATTTTTCAAATGTCGATGGTCTATGGAAGTTGAAATCACTCCACGAAGGATTGAAAGCTCATACTCTTCGCCGTATTTTCTTTTGACACTAAGAATGATTTCACATAGATTATCGCAATATCTGTTGAGTTCTTTCTGTAGAATTTCGCTTCTTCTTTGTCTCTTTAAGTAATTTTACGTTTTTGCTCTTGCGATTTTGTTTTCTTGGTCAATAATCACGTCGGGCATAAAGTACGTCAAAATCGGCATCAGTGAGCGTGGACAAATAATTAAAATTAAAACCATTTATTTACTTATAGTCTCAATTTGAAGAAATGTTGGTGACTTGTTAACAAAATGAAACTACATATTTTAGGTTTTTTATGTTAGTATGATGACGTTGTTGTGACGTCATAAGTGATGCCTCCTTTTTTGGTAAAATTCCCCCTTTAATAGATGTTACAAACAGACTACACCATCAAAGGGCCTTCATGACACACATTCCTTTGGCGCAAATTTGAACGTTCTACGACTATTATAGCAAAAGTTATAGAGGAATGACTGTTGCTATGACGTCATATTTAGTGACGTCAGGTGTCATACCTAAATAAGGCTGCCTATTGTTAAAAAATCAAGAAAAGAAAATAATGTGGGTTTTGAGTGCCAGACTAGCGCATTTCATCACTAAAACTCGAAAATCACTCAAAGGATTTTTTTCTAAGGGCATGTATAAAAAAGTATGACGTCATAATGACGTTGCTGAAAATATGACTTCAATTTTAATATCAAGACAAAATGAAAGGCTGATTGTACGGTACTGGGAATATATATAATTATTACCGATAATTCGGTTGGCACGGACAAAAAATCAAAATTCAAAAAACATACGATTTTAGCCACCAACGTGTTTTATGATTGGACAAAATGTCATGCAACAATTTTTTCAACTCTGAAAATTGAATGAAGCGATGTTTTTATAAATGCTTTTGTGGTGTTTATTTCCCGCCAAATTTTGGCGGGAAAAAGGACAAAATTCAAACTTTCATAACTTTTGATTTCCTTAACCAATCGACATCGGGTTTTCGATTCCTTCATTCTCATCACGAGTAGATTTTAACAATATACGACATTTCGTTTTTAGAGATAATGAACAGTTGCAAGAAACGTATTACAAATGGGTAAATGACGTCATTGTGACGTCACGATGGTAGTAACATAGCTTAAAAAATCAGGTTATATTCCTTTTGCGTTTCTACATCCTTCTACCAAAATTCAATCGTCTGCATTGAAAACTTTTTAAAATATAGAACTGATGCCGTTTTTATGGTCGTTTGTGCCCACCGTGAATATACTCCTCAATTGACTTGGAAATTTTAACATCGTTAGTTGGCTGTTTACAGATCAATATTACATTATTTAAAAGAAAACTCAAAACCTCCAAGTTTCGTAGTGAATGAAAGTGGCGCTTCCGATCTCAAGTTCAGTTTGAAAATCCCGATATGTTTTGGCAGGTGTTTTCTGATAGGACGAAACGCTTTTCGCATGTGTGAAAAATTCGTTTCGCGATTCTGATTGGCTAAGGGAAATTGTGAAGTGGGTTTTCGCGTGAATGATTCCATTCGTAAATCTCAGTATATATGTGATAAAAGCGATCACATGGCGTGATAGTTGCCGTTCGCGGATGCAAACTATTATACAAAGAGAGTGTGTCCATCGAGGAACTATCGGCTGAAAGTTACCCGCGGATATTTGATGTTCTTAAAACAAATATAAGCCCGAGAACGAAGTTCGAGTGCTTATATGCTAGTTTTAAGAACATCAAAGTTCCAAGTGAAACTATCAGCCGATAGGTCCGAGACAGACACAGTCTATTTGCGTTATTGTTCAACACAAAATTGTCTTTCGTGCTCAGCGGGCACTATTATACATATAGACTGTGTCCGTCGAGGAACTATCGGCTGATAGTTGCGCGCGAAAATTTGATGTTCTTAAAACAAATATAAGCCCGAGAACGAAGTTCACCAGGCGTTAAAGTTCACCACAAAAGTTTGGCGTCCGCTCATTGGCCAAGAGCGATCACGTGACGTGATAGCTGTCGTCCGCGGAGGCAAACTATCAGGCGTTATAGTTCACCACAAAATTGTGGCGCACGCTCATTGGCTAAGAGCGATCACGTGACGTGATAGTTGTCGTCCGCGGAGGCAAACTATCAGGCGATAGTGCCCGCTGAGAGCGGAAGACAATTTTGTGTTGAACAATAACGACAAATAGACTGTGTTTGTCTCGCAACTATCGGCTGATAGTTTCCCTTGAAAATTTAATGTTCTTAAAACTAGCATATAAGCCCTCGAACTTCGTTCTCGGGCTTATATTTGTTTTAAGAACATCAAATTTCCGCGGACAACTATCAGCCGATAGTTCCTCGACGGACACAGTCTATTTGTATATTAGTATAAACCAACTAGTGGACTATTACAAATCCTGCATTCTGATTAGATACGCTACTATAGGTCTATTTGTGATAGCCCATGGTAGAGAAAATTCGCACGCATTTTCACGAAATTATAACATTTTTTCAACTCCAATTTTTTTCTTTCTATTATTTTTTACTGTCCGACTAGTTAGTTTATACTAAAACAATTAGACCTCTCGCCCTCATGGGCTACGAGTTAAATAGCCCATCCGGCTGCGCCTCATGGGCTATTGACTCGTAGCCCATTCGGGCTGCGGGTCTAATTGTTAAATAGTGCCCGCTGAGAGCGGAAGGACCTATCGGCTGATAGTTTCCCTTGGAAATTTGATGTTCTTAAAACTAGCATATAAGCCCTCGAACGAATTTTGTTTTAAGAACATCAAATTTCCGGGGGCAACTATCAGCCGATAGTTGCTCGACGGACACAGTCTATTTGTATAATAGTGCCCACTAAGAGCGGAAGGCAATTTTGTGATGAAGAATAACGACAAATAGTGTGCCTGTCACGGAACTATTGTCTCACTGCCTCTTGCTCGGTTTGGGTTGCCATTGTCTCCAGGATGTAAAAATTGGGAAAATCCTTACCCAGCTAGAAGTTATTATTCTGCCAGGAGAAGTGACTGATCGTCTTATATGAACTGTAAGTTGTTCAAGGCATCCATTACAGCTGCATTTTGTGCTCAAAATTGAGTAAAATTAATTCAGCAAAAAAAATGTTTGAATTGTTTTACTATGTTTAATTCATTGTTTCCATTGGCTTATTTCAGAGGTCCTGATTTTTGATTGGCTCAGTAAAAGGATGCGATTACCGCCACAACGATGCGATTACAGACATAAAATGATGCGATTTAGCCTGAAATCACAGCTGCTTTTAACCACTGAATCAAATTGCAGGAAACATCAGTGATGAAACGAATATATTTAATCAGATAATTATTTCGGCCGACAGCAATATTTTAAAAATATTGCAGTAAGCTCCACGTTTGAAGTCGTTGATTCATGTTCTCGGAACATTCTGATCACGTGATATAAGACTTGTTATGTAACACACTAACGGCACACGTCAGCTGTTAATTAATGTATTACTACTTTGAAAAAGTCAACTTTACATTATAAGATAATAAAATTAATATTTCAGTCTGTTATCCTATCGTTTGTTAAGATTTCAAAATGAATATGATTATTACGTGATAATTGAATCTCAAGATAAAAGTTGTTCTCTGTGTGATTCTATCGTTTGTTAAAGTGCAAGTATAATGTCAAAAAGATAAACAATTATATTGTACTATTGTGTTTGTTTCTCACAAAAATGTATTAATCTTGCAAATTGTGTAACATTTCTGGCATTTAATCCCTAATTTTGGTTACTTTTCATGGATCCTGTGACGTCATAAGATGAATCAACTCCCTCCTTAGAGAAAACTACTACAATAAAATCCCGTAGGTTTTCATTGTGACATCACAAGATGAATCAATCCCGCAATTCGGGTAGCGTTTATTCTAGTTTAATTTCTGTTCCTACCTCTCAAAGAAAACTAATTTAGACAACTGAAGTATATTAGAAATATAATTAGGGGCAAAAAGAGTTAATGTTGTTTTATGGCTTTACTTGCACTTTAAGATTTCAAAATGAATATAATTAAGTGGTAATAGAACTTCGTGTCGTGCAATTTGTATAGGTAATCAAATGGGGACGAGTGAAATTAGGGATAAATTTCACTTGTGTTTGTCGTAGATTTTGACAAACACAAGTGAAATTTATCCCTAATTTCACGAGTCACTGATTTGATTACTCACTAATATTATGGAGGGCAGATTACGATCCAGAAAATAATCATTTTCTGCGCGCGTTTATGTAAATATGGATAGATTTTGATTATCATGCTACTCTAGATACAAACCTACTGATAACTAAGATGTTTCAGCTCCAGCCTCGATGCCACCAAAGGCTTGATTACCTTTCAAAATGGTAGTCAAGAACTACGAATTTGACTATTCGGCTAAACAATAAGACATGAGAACCAGCTAGTCTGGCCACCTTTTTTGGGGGGGGAGGGGGGGGGGGATATTCCTGTTATTCCGAAAAAGGAAAACCCCGAAAAGACAACGTTGTTGACATTAGCAAAAATAATTAATTCCCAAAGAACGTACTAAAAGTAGCTTAATTTATTTAACACTTCAATGTATATATTTCAAAAAAGGACATAATAATAATAATAATAATAATAATACATATTAGGAGCATCATACATAAGTCTCGATGCTCTTACAATAGTAGAATAACTATTTCTACAAAAGACTAATTAATCTAATTACAATATATATAAAAACTAACTACTACTGAAAAGAAAGGTCTTAAGTGATGATTTAAAATGGCTTAAAGAGTCTGTGCATCGTAGATGTACTGGTAGCGAATTCCATAATCTTGCCGCAGCAACTGAAAACGATCTGTCACCGTATGTCTTAGTGTTCGATCTAGGGACTGATAATAAATTAAGTGTAGAGGACCTAAGAGAACGGGCAGGTTTGTAAAGGTTCAAGAGTTCGTTAATGTAGACTGGCGCTTATCCATGAAGAGCCTTAAACGTAATTAAAAGTAACTTAAAAGTAATTCTGTCTCTGACCGGTAACCAATGGAGTTTGCGCAGTACAGGGGAGATGTGATCAGATTTCTTCACCCTGGTAACAAGTCTGGCAGCCGTGTTTTGAACACGCTGGAGCTTGTCAAGTTCCGTTGCTGGTAAACCAAACAAGATACTGTTGCATGAGTCCAGTTTTGACGTAATGAATGCATGGACCAACCTTTCACAGTCAGCTTGGCTTAAATGTTTCCTGATCTTACCAATGTTCCTGATAGCCAAGGAGGCAGATTTGCAGATGTTGTTTACATGATTAGTCAGCTTTAGATGTCTATCCACAGTAACTCCAAGGTTGCGTGCAGCCAGTTTAGGATAAATAAGGACACCATCCACGTTTACTCCCGAAATATGTTCACATTGAGTGGTATATCGAGATATAAGATGGACAACTTCAGTTTTACTAGGGTTACACGCAAGGCCATTGGAAGTACACCAAATAATAATATATTTCACACACAATTCAAGCTTGGACAATATTGCAGAACGATCATGGAGGGAATTGATAGACACGTAGAGTTGTGTGTCGTCCGCGTACATCATACAATCCAATCCATGAGCGGTGATCACATCCTCCAATGGAGCAAAGAAAAGTGAGAACAAAAGTGGACCCAGCACCGACCGCTGTGGGACACCATAGCGCAATGTTCTATCAGAAGAGAAAGTATCCTTAACCATGAACCGACTGGGTACGATCTAGAAGGTACGAGCGAAACCATTGAAGAACTGTACCATATATCCCGTATCGATATTGGAGTCTTTCTAAGAGGGCGGCATGGTCGATAGTGTCAAACGCCGACGACAAGTCTAGAAGAACCAGAACCACTTCATGATGTTTATCGATTGCACACAAGATGTCGTTGAACACGCGTAGAAGGGCCGTTTCAGTGCTGTGAAAGCGCCTGTACGCAGACTGTAGCTTGGCCAAAAGGTCGTTTGTAATGAGGTAGTTCATAGTCTGAGTAGCAGCTACTCGTTCAAGAGTCTTAGATAGGAAAGCAACGTTCGTGATTGGACGGTAGCTCGAGAACTCGTCGTGGTCAAGAGTTTTCTTTTTGATTGACGGACGAATAACGCCTTTCTTGAGAAACGAAGGGAACAGACCAGATGACAATGATGTGTTAACTAGGTTAGTTAGTGGACCAGCTAGTACGTCAACAGATTGTTTCAATACTTGAGTAGGTACTGGATCAAGAGTACAAGATTTGGGTTTGGAGTGCTCCACAATTTCGCGGATGTAGTTCTCAGATACCGCAGTGAATTGACTAAATGAACTTTGACACGGAGGAGAAGCTATTGCCACAGACATATCCATAGATGGTAGCCCGTTCTTATACATATTGTCCCTCAGTTTCTGTACCTTGGAGGTGAAATAATCACTGAAATCTTCTGCCAGAGAATGTAGGGACTCGTGGGACGGTAAGGGAGCAACTGGTTTAACCTTAAACATACCCTCCATCATACGGAACAACTGGTTCTGGTCAGAGCCGGATATCTGTGCTTTATAGTAGTCAGATTTCGCATAGTTAAGTTCAGCCGTATATGTGCTACAACGCTCTTTGTATATCTGAAAGTGAACTTCGAGGCGTGTGGACAGATATTTACGCTCACATTGACGTCTTTGCCTCTTTAAAGCTCTTAGAGTGTCATTAAACCACGGCGAATTCGGACGACACGCTTGGCACAAATGACCCTAAAATCTATCACTTTGCTATATTTTCAAAAGTTTCCAACATAGAAGATTGAATTTTTGTGGGATGATGAAGACCGACGACCTAAACAAAATCCGATGATTTGATCTACCGTAGACATCTTGATGACGTCACAGTTACGTCATGTATCCATTTATAATAGGTTTCTCGATGTTTTCAATTATCTTGAACATCAGTAAATTTTATATTTTCGATTTCCCATCATGTCGACAACAAAGAAACCGAAAACCCGAGTTCGATTGGTTAAGAGGGAGAAAAGTTATTACATCTAGTGTATGACCACGGTTGTGAGTAGCACCGACAACCCTTTGATGTAGACCTGCCGATTCCAGCAAATCAGTGAACGGCCGAGTTGCATCACAGTCACTGGTGTCGTCCATGTGAAAGTTAAAGTCACCAGAGATGATAAGATACCCACTAGCAACTACTAGCTCTTCTAGCAGTACAGAGAATTCGTCGAAAAATGATGAGACCGTAAGTTTGTTTTTCTTAGACGGATGGGGTCTGTACACAGTGATGAGGCGAATCAGTTTACTATTAGGTGTAGTGATAGAGAGATCCATGTACTCCATTGATGTAAACGGAGAGACTTCATGTTGTTTCACACCAAATCCATTACGTAGAAGTACCCCAACTCCACCCCCCTTCCTAGCAGATCTTGGTAGATATAAGAACTCAAAATCCTGTAAAGTGTTCAGTATTTCGGCTACAGTAGAGTCAGAGTTATTATTCTCAGAAAGCCAAGTCTCGGTTAGGGATAAAATATCAATACGCTTAGAAATAACGAGATCGCATAGAGTTTTTAAATCATCCCATAAAGCACAGACACGAATTCTGTATCGGACTTATCAAACGTCTAGATATATAGTCATGTTTTCAATTTAGCGATACGACTTATTTTGGCCTAGAAAATTGAAGCAAAATTTTATGTAAATCAGGACGAAATCGCTAGCAAATTTAAAGATCACTTATCTCTCGGTGATTTCCTTTGTTTTTGCTTCATGAATTATTAATGAGTTTGATAAGGAAACATATCAACTTGCGTGTACCCTTGGTCCAGTTGGGAGAATTTATGTTTTTACGTCGTCAAATTGAATGAGCGTTTTCCCGCCTTGTACTCGGTGTTTATAAAGGAATAGAAAATACATGTTTCCCAAAATAGCAGTGGAAACACTCCAACTGAAGATGCATTAGCACGCTTCGTCGTAACCGTCGTCTGGACATTTAAGCGGCGTATGCTCCTTTCATTGTTCAATCTATCATATCAGTGTAGTTTGTATTGATGAACAAAATGAATCTGAAATCTGTGTTCCCAAACTCTCCCAAACTTTCACTCGCATTTTTATAACTCTCATACATTGCTTACCACCTCTGGAATAATTTACCTGACCATGCCAGGAATTCCAGTAGTGTACACATACATATACATATACATATCTTTAATAGAAGTTCCCATAGGGGCTTTTCAACAACTATTTACAATGTAACAACGTTAACAGTAACAAAATAATGAAATAGTAAAATACAAGTACTAACTATAATCAGGTGAGTTAAAACTATTGAAGTAGAAGTGCATTAAGTAATATGGTACATAGCACTACTCTAAAAGCGCTAACTTTAGTTGTTTCTTAAATTTAGCAAAATTAGGTTCCTTTCTAAGGTCTGCTTCCAATGAGTTCCAGATCTTAACACCCCTATAAGCGAAAGATCTTTGTCCACTTGAGGTGCGAAGTTTAGGGATGTTTAGGTCGTTACGGGACCTGATGTTACGATTATGGATAGCAGACCGTTTACAGAACTTACTCGCTAGATATTCTGGGGCAACTCCGTTTATACACTTGAATGTCATTAAAGTGTCCCTATAAACTAAATAATCTCTAACAGGTAGCCACTGCAGTTGGCATAAGCCTGAAGAAATATGGTCATACTTCTGTATACCTAAGATGACTCTGGCGGCGAAATTTTGAACGAGCTGTAATTTCTTAAAATTTTTGTCAGAGGTGTTTGCCCACACGGACGAACAATAGAACAGTTTGCTTAGTACTAAACCATTTATTATGGTTTTCATAGAAACTGGGCTAAACAGGTGTTTAACCCTGTTGATTTGACAGAGGCTGGACATACAAGAAGATACTACGTGAGAGATATGCGTATCGTAAGTTAAGTTGGAGTCAATAATTACACCTAGATCTTTCGCTGATGAAACAGGGGTGAGTTGTTTTCCTAAAAGGTTAATACAAGCTACATCTTGGGGCACTAGGTTTAGCATCTGGCGAGTTCCAATGTGAAGTCTTATCGGGATTAATTAATAGACTATTGCTACAGCACCAGTGGGCCACTCTTTGCAGATCTTCTTCCAGTGCTTTGATACTGTCATTCATATCGTTTCTCGCGAATGACAAGAACAATTTAGAGTCATCTACATATGATTCTAGAGAGCAGTGACGGGTCACAGAAGGTAAGTCGTTTAAGTAAATGGTGAACAACAGAGGTGATAGTATTGCCCCTTGAGGAACGCCATGCATTATAGGCAGTGGGCTAGATATACTCGACCCAATACGCACGGATTGAGACCTTCCAGTCAGGTAGCTGTTAAACCAACTGAGTGCGAAGGGGGATGCTCCAACACCCTCAAGCTTGCGCAATAAAATCGGATGGTTTAAACTATCGAATGCCTTTGAGAGATCGAGAAGAACAAGAATGGACACTTTCTTCTGATCCATTGCGTTTAGAAATGCATCCGTTGTAAGAATGTTTAAGGTCTCTGTAGAATGATACAAGCGATTGCCGCTTTGGTGACGATTTAGGAGCTTGTGTTGAAGCGGTAAATAGGCGGTAAACTGCTTAAGGGCTACTTTTTCGCATACCTTAGATATGGTAGGCAACAGCGACAAGGGGCGATTATTGGGGGCTACTTCATGATCACCTTCTTTCAGAAGGGGGATAACCTCTGCGTGTTTCCAGTTATCCGGATAGGTAGAACTCAGCAAAGAACTGTTAATAATATCTGTTATGACAGGTAGTATGTGATGAAGACAGTCCTTAACAACCCTCATAGAAATTTTATCAGGCCCTGGGGCCTTATTAGAAGGCATTGACGAGATAAGTTTACGGATCTCATGGGTTGATACAGGATGGAAACTAAAGGGTCGGACAGCAGAGTTTATAGTAGGAGGGTGGACTGGAATGCTGGGATTGACAGAACCTAACTTTGCCAACAGTTCACTCGCGGCCTCTGCTGCATTCTGTCCCACTGAGGTGAAAAACTCATTAAATTCGCCAGCTACTAGATCTGTGTCTTTACTATAAGGGGGTCTTGTTACGAGTTTCGAAGGAAGACATTTCCGGATCGTTTTCCAAATAGAGCCAGTGTTACCTTTATGTCTGTTGATCTCTTCCTGTACATGATTAGTTTCTGCTTGCCTTAACATATCTTTAGTGTTGTTTCGTGCAGTTTTATACAATAACCAATCTGCAGTGTCGCGTGTGAGCCTGAAGCGTTTTTTTAGGGCATCTCTCTCTCTCATAAATTCCTTTATTTCGTCATTGATAAATGGGACTGAGCGATTTTGAATTTTTACCGTTTTTACGGGCGCAAAGCGATCTAGGACATCTGAGAACAGATGATTAAACGTGGATAGTTTTGTGTTCACATCTACGGTGCGATAGATCCACTCAAAGGGTAGCAGGGAGACTGCTAGGGAGAATAAATTAGGATCATAGTTCTTGTAAGATCTTGTGGTTACGTATGCTGGTGCTACCTTAGGAATTTTCAGATTTAAAGTACAATAAACAAGCGAATGGTCACTAATTCCAACATCAACAACGCCAGACTCGGTGACTAGGTCTTGATCTGAAACTAGGATCAGATCAATAAGTGTTGCGGATCGATCTGTGATCCTTGTTGGTTCGGTAATCACTTGGGATAAATTCATGTTAGTGCAGAGATCTTCTATTGCTGCATGTTCTTGGCCCCTTTTGAGGAGATCACAGTTTAGATCGCCCAGTGTTACAATCGGTTTTCCAAGACTTAATGCGCTGGTATAATTAGGCATGAAATTGTCACACAAGCAGCTGAGAGGGCAGTCGGGCGGTCTGTAAGTTACACATATAATAAACGATTTGGCCTTCTTATGCTGCAATTGGAGCCAAAGTTGATGAAGTCCCGATTCAGAAATTTGTGTCAGATGTTTAAGGATTGTACCTTTGATATTGCATTTCACGTAGGCACATACACCTCCTCCAGCTTTATGAAGACGATCAAGTCTAAACAGCTTATAGAATGTGATATAAAGTGGTAAGCTGTAGTGCTAAGTGTGCACGCCCTACGAGGGAAAGAGAAAACATCTCTGACCCAAGTGGGACTCGAACCCAACGACCTCCAGGTTACATGTCTGGCGCTCTACCAACTGAGCTATCAAGTACTTGATAGCTCAGTTGGTAGAGCGCCAGACATGTAACCTGGAGGTCGTTGGGTTCGAGTCCCACTTGGGTCAGAGATGTTTTCTCTTTCCCTCGTAGGGCGTGCACACTTAGCACTACAGCTTACCACTTTATATCACATTCTTTACACTTACTAGTGCTACGCGGCAAACATGATTTCATATCATAACTACATATACATATATAATCGCCGTGACCCCATAAAAAAAACGCACCAATACCCACGATTGCTCTCATCTACTTGATAGCTCAGTTGGTAGAGCGCCAGACATGTAACCTGGAGGTCGTTGGGTTCGAGTCCCACTTGGGTCAGAGATGTTTTCTCTTTCCCTCGTAGGGCGTGCACACTTAGCACTACAGCTTACCACTTTATATCACATTCTTTACACTTACTAGTGCTACGCGGCAAACATGATTTCATATCATAACTACATATAAACAGCTTATAGCCTAGCTTCTTGCTCGACCTCTGTGTTCTTGACGGTGGAATTGAACCATGTTTCAGAGACGGTGAAAACGTGAAAGTCATTCTCCTTAACTAATTGCCTGGCTTGGATAAGATGGTTTCTGTTCTTCATTGATTGGATATTAAGATGCGCTATTCTAAGCTTTAGTTTAGCATACGGGTCGGGTCTCTTGTGATTTGTTATGGTTTTAATGCAAATCAGGTTGCTTAAGATGGCAGTGTTGTTTCCTCGAGGTGACGGGGTTAAATCGGCTCTTCGTGTGTTAACAGTAGAGATTCTGTGGACCCTTGATCTAACTTTCACTCCAGCTCGAGTACCACGAGTTCTTATTATCCCTAGATACTTCAGGGCTATATAACACTCATCTGACACGTCGTATTTTGACTTCAGCCCGAACAGTTCACATCTTGAATATGTAATTAAGCTGTCAGTGGTGCGTGAATTTAAATTCATGAAGCATTCCCTTGAATGTTGAGTCAGATTATCAGCAAAGTCTGGACCTGGTTTGACCTCGATATCCATGTAAATGGATAAGTCCATAGTAAAGGGTTTGTTAGGAAGAGCCAGTAACAGAAGTCCATGTTTGGTCATCTTACACACGGAAAAGCTCAACCTTGAGTTTGAATTAGCTTTGACACGCTTGAGCTCTATTCGGTAATTCATATATATTGGCGTAAAATCATCCGAAGACGAAGTAAAATCTCGCAGAAAAAGCACTTGGTAGTAGATTGAGTCCTTAGAAAGTAATAAATCTCGTTCTTTCGGTTGTAGACCATTCCAAAGGGATGAAATAACTAGGAACGTACGGAGCGCTAATCTTAAGAGTGCCGTAAGATACACACGGAAAAGCTCAACCTTGAGTTTGAATTAGCTTTGACACGCTTAAGCTCTATTCGGTAATTCATATATATTGGCGTAAAATCATCCGAAGACGAAGTAAAATCTCGCAGAAAAAGCACTTGGTAGTAGATTGAGTCCTTAGAAAGTAATAAATCTCGTTCTTTCGGTTGTAGACCATTCCAAAGGGATGAAATAACTAGGAACGTACGGAGCGCTAATCTTAAGAGTGCCGCCATGATGGCGCATAACATAACATGCTTTACACACAATTAAGTTACCTCTAAAGTCAGAGGCTTCTTGTAATTGCACTATCTGTGAATGATAAGCAATTATTGGATGATGCTGAGCATGATAGTAAAAATTATCAAGACATATAAAGGCTGTGTTATCTGCCGAAGCCGAAGGCAGGCTGATAACACAGACCGAGGTCTTGATATCAGTAATTTTCGCTATCATGTGAAAACTGAATTCAATAAAGAATTGTTATAAGCAAATGGTTTGCAAAAGTAACGGCTAGCGAAAACGAACCTAACTGAAACGCTGTGAATTGATTTGTTTACGATTGAATTTCAATATGTTTTGTTTCTTATTCGAGTTCAAATTTCTTTTGTTTACAAGTTTAGGGGAAAAGAAAGATTGGAAACATAGCTGAGAGCTTAAAATAGTAAAATGGCAATAAAAAGTGAAATAATGTCTCTACTTTCTAGCGTAAAATGGTCATACTAACTTGGTTATCATCGAGCGCTACTTACAGATAATACATACAGATAATAGCATTGTGACGTTACAACCTACAGACAATACCTACATATAATATTGTACGCATGCGCAGTCAATGCTATTGCCAATCAGGATTGAGATACACTCTCGTTCCCAGTGCCTCGAGATCCTCAACTAACTGAAAAATCGGAGGCAGAAACTCCGATTTTCCAGTTAGTTGAGGAGGCACTGGGAACGAGAATGGATTGAGATAGTGAGTAAAATGAAAAATATGATTACTTAGCTTTGTATTACTATTTCAGCAATTTTTTTATTTTTTACAGTTATTAGCTAGATAATTTTACAATGTATTATGCACATCAAGTCACATTTCTATATTTAACTTCGATATATATTATTATTAGTATAGTTATTATTAGCAATAGATTATATATTATTATCATTAATAATAGCAGTTTCTTTTTTGTTATTTTAGTTATATAGTGTCACGTACATTTTTGTAACGAGGCCCTAATCAAAGCTCATTCTGTAACGCGAGTCAGTAGACTGTGTTTGTCTCGGAACTATCGGCTGATAGTTTCCCTTGGAAATTTGATGTTCTTAAAACTAGTTCTTAAAACTCGAACTTCGTTCTCGGGCTTATATTTGTTTTAAGAACATCAAATTTCCGCGGGCAACTATCAGCCGATAGTTCCTCGACGGACACAGTCTATTTGTATAATAGTGCCCGCTGAGAGCGGAAGACGATTTTGTGATGAACAATAACGACAAATAGAATGTGTCTGTCTCGAAACTATCGGCTGATAGACTTCGTTCTCGGGCTTATATTTGTTTTAAGAACATCAAATTTCCGCGGGCAACTATCAGCCGATAGTTCCTCGACGGACACAGTCTATTTGTATAATAGTTCCTTGACGGACACATTCTATTTGTATAATAGAAACCTCCAGGTCAAACTGGCCATTACTCCACGTAGTACTAATTAGGAATGGGATAAAGAAAAACCCGGAGCATGCTATCGAGTACAACAAGCAGATGGATGAAATGTGCGAAATGAAGTTCGCTCGGAAGCTGACTGAAGAGGAGTTAAAGAATTACCAGGGACCAGTACACTTCATCAGCCACCACGCAATAATGCGCCCAGACAACAACAGTACCCCTATTCGAATCGTCTTCAATTGGCGTCGTCCAGGTATCATGGCCATGTTCTGAATGTGTACTGGATGAAAGGACCGTATCTATTGAACGATTTGTTTGGAGTAGTTCTGCGATTCAGAGAGAGAGAATGCGCATTAATAGGAGATCTTTCGAAAATGTACCACATACCGGATGTGCCCGATCAGCACGTGCATCGATACTTATGGAGAAATATGGAGACAGAGAAACCACCTGATATTTATGTGAAAACAGTCCTAACATTTGGGGACAAGCCAGCACCAGCTATGGCCCAGATTGAACTGAGAAAGACAGCAGAGGAGGGAGAGGAGCTATATCCCGAAGCAGCCAAGGTGTTAAAAGAAAATGTCTACATGGATGTTATTTGTCACTCTGTGGAAACGGCAACAGAAGCAAGGAAGGCAGCCGAGGACTTAGACAAGGTCCTACAGAAAGGAGGTTTCAACGTGAAGAAATGGATCTAAAACAAGCCTTTAAACCGGACGAGCGAAGATGATAACGAAGGAGACATGAAAGTGTTTCAGTCAGGAAACGAAGAGAAGGTCCTGGGAATTGTATGGAATAATAAGACTGACACACTGTCTCTGAAAGTCAAGTCGGACCTATGGAAACTCTCCGGAACGGATCATCAACACCTAGAAGAGAGTAAGCTGACCAAGAGGTTAGTACTCAGACATGTTGCAAGAATCTATGACACCATCGGGCTCGCTGCTGCATTCACAATACATCAGATACGTGCTAAAATTGACATGCAGGAACTGTGGAAAATGGCATTTGACTGGGATGAATTGCCGCTACAAGTGAACATGAAGTGGATCCAACTATTTGACCAGATAAAAGAGCTCGAGAAAGTCACATTCACAAGGTGTCTGCTCACGCCTGGAGCCATAGAACCGCCACTTCTGTGCGTATTTTCAGATGCATCAACCGAATCAATTAGATGTTGCGCATATCTCAGTAAGAAGAATCCAGACAACAGTTACGAAGTCAGTCTGGTAGCCGCAAAGTCGAGAGTGGCGCCCCTAAAGCAGCTCACCATTCCACGCCTGGAGTTTCAAGCAGCTGTACTCGCCTCCCGTATTGCAAAGACGATACAAGAAGAGTATAGGATGCAATTCAATGATGTCTACTTCTTTACTGACAGCACACTATAAGTTCTCGCCTGGATTCGGAGTCCTTCACGCAGTTTTAAGCCGTTTGTTTCTGCAAGAATCGGAGAGATTCAGAGTAATTCTGACCCAAGCCAATGGCGACATATACCTGGCGAAGAAAACGTGGCCGATGATGTCTCCCGTGGTATAACTGTACAGCAACAAAACGGAAGGTGGAAACATGGACTATCGTTCCTGCAGAGTCCTGAAGAAGATTGACCACAGGCAGATGCAATTACAGAACCAATGCAGGATGGAGCGATGGAGCGCAGACAAGCAAAGCTTTGCGCCGCCATAGCAGCTGTTAAAGTAGAAGAAGCAATTGACCCAACGAGGTTCTCAACCTGGAGAAGACTCGTCCGAGTTACAGCTTGGATTCAAAGGCTTGTAGCGAAGATACGTCTTAGAAGATCTGCCCAACACGGACGAGAAGGACCACTCGACACGTAAGAATTACGGAAAGCGGAAACGTTCTGGATTAAGAACGCCCAAGTGGATTTGAAACGCCGCTTCGACAAGGGAGACTTCGAAACCCTTAGCCCATTCATGGATAACGGTGGAATAATCAGGGTTGGAGGACGAATTGACGACGCTATCGTATCGTACGAGACTAAGCACCCAGCCCTTCTCCCAAGTAATCACTGGATCTCCCTGTTATTAACCAGAAAGTTTTGCCCAAGCAGTTATCGAAGGTTGGGAGCAAAATAACAATAATAAGGTTATTCAATGGGTAGTTTCTTTAGAGGGCCACGCAGAGCTTGAAGTGCCAAATCTGGAACCGAATCGCTACCACTATCACATGGCTCTGAAGTTAAATACTAAATCAAGGTGGTTGAATGTAAAAAGATATCTAAACGAGAAATATGGAATCCAGGTGCACTTTAGTGGCTTCCACAACACGTATTACAGTGCGTATAGATATGCAACGAAGGAAGACCGCGATGCTCTTCACTCAGCCAGACGTAACCCAGATCTTCATGAAGCTCCCGGTACTGGGGCAGCAATCGACTCAAGGAATAGAAGAGCACAAGGAAAAGGGGGTGCAAAGGCTCCAGGGAGCAAGAGAAAACGCGGTCTGTCAGTCTATGATGTCATGCAGATAATCCAGGAAAAGCACATTAAAAGCCACTTAGAGCTTGTGTGCTTAGCAGCACAACAAAATCGCGAGGGAAAGACTAATCTAGTCGAAAACAAATAGTGAAATGCAAAAGCAACAGTTGTAACGGGCCCACTGTATTTGTAGCACGCGTGGCAGTGACTGGAAGTGATCAGTCTACAATTCTCCACTCATTTCTCCAACACAAAACGATGATTTCTGACTGTAATTGCAAGCCTCAGCCAAGAAAACATGCTCTACGTAATGAGTTTTGGACGCTGAATAAGATCAACTGATTACTTTGTGTGATACAGGCCTTCGACATAGAGTTTGCTCATTTCTCCCCTCAATGCAAATAAAACTCCATCCAAAATTTGAATTAATTCAACTTTATGAAGGAGAAATGTTGAACCAGCAATTCGGCGCATCGTATGTACTACTAGAACGTTTTGTATGACAAAACTTAAACAGTATATATGTTATGAAAACTTTTTAACGGTATTAGTGCGTGGAAATACGTCTAAATAAGTGACTTTGCATGGAGAAATGGAGAGGAGAAATGCCGTTGGAAAACAACAGCTTTTATGCTGTTGTGCGACTGCTGCCGTGACAGCCGAACGGTAAAAGAAAAAAGCCGAACAAGTATAGCAGTTGTTCAGGAACGGATAAACGTTTTATATACTGTTTTATTTGTTATACCAGTTTCTGATGTCCATTCGTATAATACCAGGTATTCTGCTAATCAAAATCTTTACAGACCATTTTTACGAACGAATTATGGCCAACACACTTTTAAGTTTATGACTTCTAAAATATGGGAGAACATACCAATTACGATCAAAAGTTTAAATTTTAATAGTTTCAAAATGTGTTACAAACAATATTTATTAAGTAATCAACAGTATTTTTTATCCTCGTTCTGTCTATTAATTTCTCTTTTACTGTCTAGTATTTACTTAAATCTACCTTGCTGATGTTTGTATTTACTAAACTTAGGCTGTCACCGCATTTTTATTCTTCTTAAAGGTAGTGGTCAACACGAAAGCTTTGCTACTTTGACCACTACACACCATACTCTATAGCACACTTAAGCCGCTTTCCGTATTTATTTATCCTTTTTATACATAAACATTATTTATTGTTACAACTAATAATCAGTGTACAAATAAAATGAACTTATATACTAGACAGTTTAGAGTGGGTTATGAATATATGGGTAAGAGTATATATATCGGCCGGGTCCGAGAACAGTTTTACACAAGTCGTCTCATGTTACGCTCAGTGGGTAACGGTTATTACCACTAATAAATCAGCAGTGACAGTTCTCACGATATGCAATCGTTGTTGTCCTTTTCAATCTCTAGTACCTGGTCCTATGTCCGTTCTGATCTACAACGGCTTGCAATCTTTGTGGCATGCTTTCAATGGCGTTGTCAACGAACTGTAGTGGGATATTATTCAGATGCCTGGATACACGAGCTTTGAATTGCTCGAACGACTCCCGCGTAATTTAATTTTCTGTTCGTTAGCATCTTTCTCTAAAGATGACTTAATTATGTTGAAGCAGTTCTCTATCGGATTGAGATCAGCACTGCGAGGCGGAATCCGGTGGAATTCTGCTCCTATAGATTGAAGGGCGTCCAGAGCAATTCTGCTTGTTTGTGAAGGGTCGTTATTCTCCTCTCATTCCTCTTTGGGCCAGCACGGTCAAAGCACGCGTTAAAGTACGCTCGTATAAAGCGTGAAAAGTACTCTCCATTCATATTTTCATATGGAACTTGAAGTATGATTCCTTTGCCATGTGAAACTGCAACAATAACATGTAATCTCCTACCAGCCGGCAGGTCTTTGGAGCCCCTGCTGTAACTTGTAGCCCCTCTGCAGGCTTACGCCAATCCCTTGACTTTGGACGCAAAGCATTGCTTAGCGAGTTGTATTTATGAACGAAGGAGACATCATCCAAATAAAAGGCCATTTCCTTTGTCCAAAAATCGTTATCAACAGTTCGCAACATGGTTTTCGCATACCTTACCCGTTTTTGTCTGTCCGTTTCACTTAGCAACCCTGCAATGCCAGACAAACCACTTTCCTGTACTAGTTGTTTGACTGTAAAGTTCGGGTTAGTTCTCCTAATTTTCGACAACGTGTGAAGCAGTGCATGCACATTTCGATCTGAAAATTTCCTTGGTTTGTGCCCTCCGTGGCGCTTTGGCTCATTCGATTGCTCAGTGCAGATTCTTATAACTGTGGTCTTAGAGATCCCGCATGTTTTGGCAATTCGGCTAAAAGACTGCGAAGTTGTCTCCCTTAAACACAAAGCCAATGCTTTTTTCTCGAGTGGTATATAGCTCTTCATTGTAATCGATTAAAATAAGAAACTAGACGTCCCTGACTTTATACCCTTGTTTATATGATACCAGCAGTCGATTCACAGAAACACGCAAGGTCGATCATGGTGTTTTTGGATCTTATCGCAGTCAAACATATACACATGCACGCACAAGAACATGATATTCAGCATTACTTGTCGAGGTTAGCACGAACTGGTTTGTGAAACACGTACGTGATAAAGTTAATCACGCATGCTTCTAGAAGAGTCGATCAGCGCAATGATATCAAACTATAATGCACCAGAATTAATATACTGAAAAAAATGGAAATGCTCTAAACTGAAAACAGTGGAAATGCACCAGTATTAATACTGAAAACAGTGGAAATGGATACATCTACAGCATTAACGAAGCCCCTTTATCCACTTTTTTGAGCATTGAGTATGATCAGTGAACCTAATTGTGAGAAAAAAATGGGTAACAGATTTGGACACGCCCTCGGATATTTTTTTCACCCGGGGTATCGGTCTTTTTCATAAAATTTGCATTGACAAGCCCACCCGTATTTCCAACATGTGCTTACTATGTACCACCTCCCATTTTGAGCTGTTTTCGTTACATTCCCTGGACGTTATAAACAGTTATACCATGTGAGCTACCTAGAATCTCGCCTCAGACAACCTTCGCCATTTAAGTACGGACCGCCCAACATAAGGCTATTCAGAATACTGAACAAACTCCTTTGACACATAGCGGGTATTTTTTATGACTTCACTTGTCCCCCTCCCCCTTCACAATGTTGGGATAGAAAGGCAACATTTCGGTCTTCTCGAAAACCAACATTGAAATGGGGGAGGGGTGGGGTTTCACTTTGGTTGGTGCATTGTAGCTTGAAGTATGACTTATGCTGATGATACAAAGTGTATAACAATGACGTCAACAACGTCTTCTCCAGCGACGTATCAAAGAATTAGATTACTTAACGGTCCACCCTCCCAGCCCCCAAGACGCGGTGCGACACTCATATATACACAGGAACTGATACAGCTATCCACACTCGTGAAATGCAACCCCTTTTCACCCTCCCTTATCTCATTGTATATTCATGTGTATTGTAGGTACTTGGATTATATGAGTCGGTGTTGGCATTTAATTACTTGGAATACAGTGGTGTTTTATGCTCTTAAATTGTATGTTATGTATTGTTGTATTAGCGCACACATTTTTTTTAACTTTTATGGTGGCATTTTATTGTGCAGCTTAATATTTATTAAACCCAATCATCTGTCTGTCTGTTTGTTTGTATGTTTCTTCTCAGGTCCGTCTGGTTAACTGTCCAATCCATCTCCCTCTTTTCATAAGCGGATAGTATTTCTTCCTTTTATCTGTTAAAACTGTGCTATAATGAAAATGAATGTCCTCAACAGCAAAGAAAGGCTCCAGACGAGAGCTGGCCGCTCACTCGTGTAAACAGATACAAGACCTGGGGGAGTCCCGCGGGAATGTAGAGTACTGGATCGATCCCGCGGGTAGCGGTAACCATTACTTGTATACTCTGAGACATGACCATTGCATGCATGGCGAACGCGTTTTTCGAGCTCTGCTAAGATGAAGTGCTTGGTGCCGTTCTAAGCCGTTTATATTAACTACCACTGCTCTACTTACTACTCATGTAGTAATTTTGAAGATTCTAGCCTTGAAATCTACAACTGAAACCGACAATTGGCAATTCTTAATCCAATCTAATCAGTGACTCGCCGACTACCGATTCAAAATGGCGAACCTCGAGAACATTACTGAGGCCATTAAGTTAAACACTGAAGAAATTACGCGCCAGCTCTCAAACCATTTGACCTCAGACAGCAGTTTCCTAAACGATATTATCAAAGGCATATCCAGCACCATTGTTGAAGCCTTAGTCAGCTCCAAGGAATTCCTGGCCACACTCTGTAGTGAAGTAGCGAACAAGATTAACGAAGGGGTGAAACAAGATATCTACGAAAGCCTTCAACATGACCAAGGAAACACCAATGATAAAGTGAATATGCTAGAACACAAGATTAATGAACTAGAAAGCTCGAACCTAAAGCTACTAGAAGACTTAGACTGCCTCGAGCAATACGGCCGGCGAAATTGCTTGTTGCTGCATGGAATTCCTGAAGTAGATCGATCTACAAGTACAAGAGAAGATACTGATAATGCTGCGATCGAAATCTTCAAAGACAAACTGAAGATTAATGTTGATAAATCAGATATTGACCGATCTCATCGACTAAGGGTGAAAACAACAAACCCTAGTAAGCCTCGACCATTAATTGTGAAATTCGTTGCTTATAGGAAACGATCAGAGATCTTTGCAGCTAAAAGGAACCTCAAAGGATCAGGTGTGAGCATAACTGAAAGTCTTACTTCCCGACGACAGGCTCTGAGGTCTACTGTCAATTCGTATTCACAAGTATCTACGACCTGGACCATGGATGGAAGGATTATTGCCCTACTAACCAACAATATCACTAAAATTGTGATAGAGAAACCAAGTGATTTGTGCAAGCTCCCTGGACCTCATTAATTCCCTTCAGCAGGACAACATCGAAGGTCTTACAACTGGTACCAAGTCCCACCTCATCACAACTACATGTCATGTATGTCAAATGTATCTGCTGCTCAGCTAACGTATCTATCTATAATATGCATGGTATGGTCATCTAGTCAGGTATTTCTAATAAATTTAATAGCTATTGATTGTAAACCTACAAGCCATTAAATATGAAGTTATTAATTGGCTTACATGTACGCGGCATGTTTCTCTTTCTCTTAACGCGGATTCGGAGCGAGCTTTATACAGGTATAGACTCAGTAATCAGAACATATATAGAACTGACCCCAGTTCCTGGGGGGAACTGTATTAACTTAACTACCTAATCTATATATTTATTTTTTTAGTATCATAGTATATCTTAATTTATCTGATTAATTTATCGTACAGATAACACTTATGCCAAAATAATTATGTAACTGTTGTAGAAAATCTATCCGTTCGAATCAAAAGGCAATCTTTTGTGATGTTTGTGTAAATTGGGTTCATTATAAGTGCACTACTCTTACTTTAAATGATTACATTGTGCTTGGCAATTCAAATGATGATTGGTACTGTACTCCATGCCTTGCTATTATTTTTCCATTTAATCACTTGGATGATGATGATGAATTTCAACTGGCTCTCCGTGAATTCAAATCCGACTTTAAATTTAATCTAGATCCCTTTAAAGACTTGATATTTAACCCTTTTTCTCAGGATGTCTCAATAACAAACATAAGTAACCTAGATCCTGATGAACAATTCTTTAATTCTTGTAGGTCAACAGATACTAATTATCTCCTTGAAGATGATTTTGTAGCCAAATACTCTGATAAAATTAGCAATTTTTCACTCATTCATTTTAATGCCCGCAGTCTTTCACATAACCTTGACAGACTAACTAATTATTTACAGTTACTGAAACTCCCGTTCTCTGTAATAGGTGTCTCTGAAACATGGTTATCACCTGCTAATGTATCTCAATGTGAGCTTAGTTCTTATAAACTTACCACTTGTAATCGTAAAAATAGACAGGGAGGTGGAGTTGCTTTATATATCAGAAATGACATTGATTACACTGAAATAAAGGAATTAGGCATTAATGATGATAACATATGCCAATCATTCTTTATTGAATTACAATTAAAAGCCAATAAAGTAACAGTTGGTATTATCTATAGACCACCAGATGCTAATATAAGCTTGTTTAATGAGTACATTGATAAAACTCTTGACCAATTAAATAAATCTAATAAGCTGAATCATATTATTGGTGATTTTAATATCAATCTCCTACAAATTGAAACCAGCTCAATAACTAGTGACTTTTTTGAAACTATGTTATCTTATTCATATTGCCCTACAATATTTAAGGTTACCGGATACCTTCAGGGTGCGTTTCCAGTCTAATTTATGTAGCGCCTCGAGGAAACATCGTAGATAAATCATCCATGTATCATTTTAAAGCTTATAAAATTGGCTACAAGAATACATAAAAAGTTTTGAGTTCTTTGAAAATCTCGAATTTTCCGCCATCCCGTTTCTCCGATCTAGTGAGATGGCTTTCAGAAGTTCCGACTCCGAAAATATTTTAAAGTTTAAACATCTGTTTGCTTTGTCGCATTTCAGAGGAATCGTATTACAAAACCGTGTCGGAGAATTTCAAAATTCGATTTAGTTCAAAAGTTATCATGCTTTCCGTAAAAAGGCGAAAAATAATCCGAGTAGATATGCGGGAAACGTCGTCAAGAGTTCTCTTTTAAGAATTTCCCAATTCCCCGACACAGTTTTGCAGCTGAGATATCAATTGACATTTTGTGAAAATTTCGCACAAATCGAATAAATTCCTGTTGATTGGGATCTTTTTTAAAACTCTATTTTGATTGAAAATCGAAAGCGAGAAAATAGCACTTCAAAACATATACCCGTCTGTCGTGCGTGAATCTGAAGCCCCGCCTCTCCAACAATTAGCAAGCTCTTGGCCAATCATTTCTCATCACAGTTCAACTATCTGTCAAGATTTCCCGCCAATGTTGATTTCCGATCAAAGCAACGCGCCGATGTTTGTTCTTTTTTGTGTGACTTGAAAAATGGTAGCGGTAAGAGTCAGCTGGTTTCCCAGGTTAGAAAAATGGGAAAGACAAAAAGACCTCGAGGGGCAAAGCCAAGGTGAACGTAACACCTATAGAGACGCCTTGAATGCCAGCATAGTTAGTAGAGGAGACAGCGATTTGCAGGCGTCTGAAACAGCACGGCAATAGGCGAATCCTTGTTTACGTTTTTTCCTCATTAGCATACATCAAACTTCAAGCGACGTACATACAAACAAACAGAGTACATAAATCGAAAGAGATTGTCACACTTGATAATCACCGAAAATTTGAGAGTGATATGATAAATGTATTTTGAGGAATGAGCGTTTAAAAAGCTCAAAATTTACAATGAATGTATGGCTGTCAGCAACTCTTGCCCCCCAGCTCATTTTATAGTTTTGAAAAGTCAATTTCTCCGTAAATATTTAACATATCAATCTCACATTTTCGGTGGTTACTCAGTTTAAAATTATCTTTCAACTGATATAGTCTGTTTGGTTTAATTTATGCTAATGAGGCAAAAATGTAAACAATGACGTCAGCAAGGATTCGCCTATAGCGAGATCGTGGTTCAACCGATTCAGGGTCACCGCCAAACTACGTTTCCATCTAAGCTTTCTTGGAAACAAATATTCTCTCGGCTGGCTCTTATCAATTCTACTTTATGTTCAGATTATGGACCAATTGGCAGTGTCTGAAAGTGAAAATACGAACGCTTGTCGGGTTTTGCGAGGACTCTTATTTGGCTTTGTAATTGTAGTCGTATGCATTGTTTGGCCTCGTTTTGCTTTTCTTTTTTCTTTGTTTTTCAAGCTAAGGGTTTAGGGTTAGGGCATCTTGCTTGCTTTTTGTAAGATATAAGGCCAACATCCGATGGAATTGTGGAATCGTGTGTGGAAAAACTTTTCTCAATAAACGTAAACATTGGTATATGAAATGATTTCCCACACCGTCGTTACGGGCGAGTGAGCACTTGTCATGTATTTATTGATCTGCTGTCAATCAAAAAGAACCTTTTACTTCCGGTTAAAAACTTCCTTTTGGTATTTCTCCGTCAATATAAAACATTTTTTAACGGAGTTTTGGGTATATGAGACACTACTACTAAAACTACATTTCTGTGCGAAAAAAATTGTTTTCCATCTTTTTCGTTTTGAAGGTATCCGGTAACCTTAAGCCAACAAGAATAACTTATCACTCAGCAACACTTATTGACAAGTGTTTCACCAATGATTATGATCATGTAACTAACTCTGGCATTTTAATAACTGACATTTCTGATCACCTACCCATATTTTATATTTCCGACATAGAAACACCCACACCATCAAGATATAATAATAAGTTTTCAACCACAAGAGTAATAAATGGTGAAACAATCGATAAGTTTGCAGGTATTATTAACTCTTATGATTGGAACTTTGTTTATGAATCTCCTGATCCAAATATTTCTTATAACATTTTCCTGGACAATTTCATGGCTTTATATAATGAAACATTTCCTCCGAAAAGAACCAGAGTTAGAACTCATGCTCATAAACCCTGGATAACTCAGGGTTTACTAAAATCAATAATGCATAAAAACAAATTATATCATAAATACCTAAAACAAAAAAATCCAGCTAGTGAGCATAGATTTAAAGCTTACAGAAATAAATTAAACCATATCCTTAAAATATCAAAAAAAAAAATTATTCAAATAAAATAGAGGCTGCTAAATCTGACCTAAAAAGTACCTGGAGAATCCTTAAAGATCTCATTAACAAGCCCAAATCACGATCTAATTATCCAGAGTCCTTCAATCACAATAACTCTCTGATAACCGATCCACAAGTAATTTCTGACTCATTCAATTCATTTTTTACTGGGATTGGTTCTAATTTAGCTAGCAAAATCCCGAGTACTTCCTGTACATTTACTCAATACCTGAAAGGCTCCTACCCCCAATCATTTGTCTTCTATGAAATAGATGATGATGAGATATCTAGACTTCTCACTGAGATTAATCCTAACAAATCTCCTGGGCTGGACTCTATAGATCCACGCATAGTTAAACAACTTGCTAGTCCTCTAGCCCCTATCCTAACTAACATATTTAATAAATCATTGTTTACTGGTAGGGTGCCTGACAAACTCAAGGAGGCTTTGGTGATACCAGTCTATAAATCTGATGATCATAAGTCCTTTGGCAACTATAGACCAATACCTATCCTCCCAATATTCTCAAAAAATTTAGAGAAAGTTGTTTATGCTAGGTTATTGAATTATCTAGAGAAACTAAATATTTTATCCAACAGTCAATATGGATTTAGGAAAAACTATTCAACCTACATGGCTTTAATCGAACTTATTGATAACCTCTCCCAATCTATTGATAACAAAGAGTTCACTTTGGGAATATTTGTAGATCTTTCCAAAGCTTTTGATACTGTTGATCACAAAATTCTTAAACATAAACTCAGTCATTATGGCATCAAAGGCACCCAACTCCATTGGTTTGATAACTACTTACTTAACAGAAAACAAATTGTGAAATTTAATAGCACTTACTCGTCACAAAGGATTGTTACTTGTGGCGTCCCCCAGAAATCGATCCTTGGTCCCCTCCTATTTTTACTTTATATTAATGACATTACAAGCTGTACTAACCTTCTTAACTTTATTCTCTTTGCTGATGATACCAGCATCTACTCTTCAGATAAAGACCTTGTTTCGCTTATCAACAAAACCAATAATGAACTTATTAAACTGTCGAACTGGTTTAAAGCAAATAAGTCATCTCTTAACTTTAAGAAAACCAATTATATTATTTTTCGTGCAAGAAATAAACTCATCCCTAACCTTACTAACTTAAGTATTTGTATTGATTCTCAAAACATTCGCCAGGTTTCCTCAATCAAATTCCTTGGTGTTTATATAAATGAACATATAGATTGGAAACCCCACATTGAACACGTTGCCCTCAAAATGGCTAAATCTATTGGTGTGATCAATAAAGTAAAATCTCTTTTAACCATCCCTATCAGGCGAACCTTATATTGTTCTTTAGTGTTGCCGTATGTCCAATACTGTAATATTGTATGGGCTAAAACGTACCCCACCAGTCTTAATAAAATTCTAATACTCCAAAAGCGAGCTGTAAGAATTATAGCCAATGTACAATACAGAGACCACACAAATCCTTTATTCCTTAAGCTCAAATTACTTGATGTATTTGACATCAATAAATATAAACCGGATCCTTTATGTTTAAAACCTTTGACCGATTCTCTATTATACCTCAATGCTTTCGAGCCTACTTTATCCTTAATAGAGACATACATTCTTATGAAACACGGAGTGCCAACAAAATTCACATCCACCAAGTTAGAACAACAACCAGGAAACACACCCTTAAGCACTATGGACCAACCTTCTGGAATTCCCTTGATAACACTATAACCCAAGCACAATCCTTAAATATTTTTCAAGCTAGACTCAAATCACATCTTTTCCAACTAAAACAATGAACCCTAATTATTGACTATTTGTTTGTTTGTTTCTGTTCATAATCTATGTTATTTTGCTGTACCAATGTACTTCTACTCGCAGTGCTGATTTACCAATTATAAAATTTTGCCGCCCATGGGTGTCAGTGCCTGTTTGGGCCCCGCAGTCAAGCTCTAGAGATATCCAACTTCTCGAACGTATTCAGCGCCGCGCAACCAAATTCATGTTAAAAGTAGACTTACCCTATAAAGATAGGCTACTTAAACTTAATCTACTGCCACTTTCATACTGGCTAGAATATCTAGACCTCATATATTTGTTTAAGTGTCGCCTTAAGCTTAACAATACTGATCTATCTAGTTATGTAACTCCATGCTCGCTTTCATCAAGATCTACAAGAAGCACTACTGGTTCAGACTACAAGCTTAACCCATGCAAAACATCTACTTATAGGGATTCTTTCTTTAATCGCATAGTTATTCTATGGAACTCGCTGCCTTTAAATATTAAGTCCTGTAGTTCAATTTCGTCTTTCAAAACATTGCTACGAGCTCACTATCTTGCGCTTTTGCTTTCCACTTTTGACCCTGATCGCATTAGAACCTATAAAACTATCTGTTCTAAATGCCGATCTACTAACATATCTACTATTTGTTGCCGCTAACTTTTTTCTGCGCTTATTTACTTGTACTTGGCCGGCCGACCAAATGTACAAATGTACACTATTATTATATTTTTTTTTGCATCATATATTTTACATTTCATGCTTAATACATTATTCATAGTTCTATCTGTAATGTATTGTCAGTGTATTTGTATTTGTCTCAGGCTGAGCTTGTTTGGACCTAGAGTCTGTTTCTCAGCCTGAGTTAAGCTATTAAATAAAAAAATAAATAAAAAAGCTCCTTGGAGTTTTTTCACTGAACACCTTCCATATATACATACTTAAATTAAAGATAATATAACATATTCCACTTAGATCTACAAATCGATATATTCAAAAGATACAAACAAACAAGCAAATAATCAAATAATAATACTGTATTATATATTCCATTTTATTTTATTTTGCGTGTAAACATATATACATGTATTATATATATGGTAAATAAAGATTGATTGATTAATTGACAGGGTATTTATAAAATTGTCAGTATTTGCATGAGAATCAAAGTTTAGGAGATTAACATTAAAATCACCCATTAATATAGGCGGTACTTGGACTCTTTTTGGATTTTATCAATGGACTTGGAAATGTGGTCAAGAGCTTTCTCTAATTTGGAATTTGGATGTCTATACAGTACACCGCATACGATATTATGGTTTTTAGTACATTCAACTTCAATCCAAAGGGATTCAAATTCAGGTTAAGAAATACAAAGATCATCTCTTTTAGTGTAAGTGCGTCTGTTGTTAACGAAAAAATCCACTCCACCAGCATTAAAAGAGTGGGCTGAAAAATGAATTGATATTCAGGAAAATCAGTGTTCAGAACACGAATGGAATTCTCTTTTATTTTGGTTTTAGAAAGGCCAATAATGGAAAAAGAGTGATGAAGTTCAACTAAAAGTTCTGAGAGGGATTCATAATTTGCTGCTAGGCTTCTAATATGTATGTATAGTGCTGAGAATGAATTACGTGTATCAGTCAGAGCTGTTTGAATCTCGTAATTTGAATGAAAATCATGGGTTGTATAATAATCAAAGCTGATTAAGTTTGGTAAATTCTGATCTATATCTATATTGGCTAAATTAGAGTTGGTATTGATGCTATAGACATAATGTCGAAGCCAGGCAAGGATTCAAGTTTTAAGCTTGCTTAATTTGAGTAGAGCAGAGGCATTCAGAGTTTGAGTTGAAAGACAAATCGACTAGATCATGCTGATCTACATTGTGAAAGGGAAAGGTATCTGATCTGCAAAATATGCACATCCAGAAATCATTAGATCTACAGTAGATCAGTAGATAGATAGAACAGTGCATTTTTGATGAAACCAATTCAAACATATATATCACACTGAATGCCTCTGCAGTTGTCTTTCACAACTTTTCTACAATTGGGACAGTTAAAAAGATGCCTCCATTAATATAATATTAACACTATTGCACTAATCTCAGTCTGTTGTGAAATTGGTACATTATTTCTGACTTTACCTAGCTTCATGGTACTTGTCGGGAAAGAGTTGTCGCATATTAAATAGGATACGTCTTTTGCATACCATAGTCGAGTTTATAAGTGGTTTTGCGTGATCAATTACTAAATCTTATATCTATCTGACTAGCATTCGTTCAATTAGTTATGTTTACGTATGGGGTTTGAAAGAATGTTGGGCCGGGCTTGAAAGAGTCCATTGTGTAGCAATCCTAAGTAAGATAAGCTTTAACAGAGCATTAGATTACGTGAAACAAAACTGATTGTAAGCAAGAAGAAATGAGTAAGAATAAAGTTGGAAAAATACAGTCCTGTTGAGTCTTGTTGTGTTGCGAACTTGAGCGCAGCGGAGTTTTCATCGAGCCCGAGCTGCTAAATAGGATAGGGTCGACGATAATTCCGTAACAGTACTCTGCCTTGTTGGTCTCCTGCCTTCAGCTTGGCCAGATCGCTGATTCAGCTAATTAACATAGATCGATTTTCCTTATCTTTGCGTAAGTATATTCAACCATTGGCAGTGTAGATAAACTTGTGCTTAACTCCTTCTTGACAACTAGAGCAGCTTTGAAGAGATCTTTCCTCCTTTGAGTCAAGCTTTCTGAAATATAGATGCTGCTGCCCGGCATGCTCTCGAAGCCCTCGAGGTCGCTCGACATTTTCTCTTTCAGCTTGAAGCGAGCTCTGTAGAACTGTTCGTGTACAACTCTCCTAACAAACTTTACCATAATGACGGGCGGAGATTGAGCTTATAATTAGTAAATGAAACTAAGTTATTGGTATATTGCCGAGTTGTCTTTCATTTTTGGTGCTACTGTTCACAATTAATTATCCCAATCACGTTACGTTCTACCATCATGTACACTTAGTTTCTGGAGTATGATATAGCTTCCTCCACAGGCATATATTTTGTTCACCTGCCACAGGAAGCCCACAATGTATTTAGCCACGTCTCTTAGGGTACCTGATTATTTTCAATAATCTTTATTTATGTTATCCAAGTTCAGAAACTAGAGGTGACTGGGGAGAAGGCTACGAGTGACAGTAGTCTTGAAAAAGGCTAATTACCTGAGCGGAGTCGAGTGTTGAATTCAAAACGCCAACTTCACCAGGTTGTGTGTCAGTCATTTTGTGAACGTCAACTTCGCAACAGGCCGGTATAAAACACCATGGCATTATATTACCAAACAGCTGCTAGATCACTGCTAGAGCTAGCAACAGCTAGAGCTAACTGTCTAGCAACAGCTGCTAGACGTTCATGGACTCACAATACAATATAATACAAAAAACTTTATTTAAACACGATTTGTTTAAACGCAGCACAATACTCCATTTTCCTATTCCAAAATTACCGCTGAATGCAATGACTACAGACGCATGTACTCAGGCTTAGCCTCATTCTGAAGTTAAACATTCATAAAAACCAGCGAGAAGGTACGCTATTCACAACTCTGCGTATTGTCGTAGTTTCGCATTTTGCACCTTCTCGCTGGTATTTAAGAATGTTTAACTTCAGAATGAAGCTAACCCTGGGTACATGCGTCTGTAGTCATTGCATTCAGCGGTAATTTTCGAATACGAAACTGGACTATTGCTGATGACAAGACACGAAATTCAAACCTTACACCGACAAGCTGACAATCTAGCAGAGAAAACGGAGCTACTAAAAAGCACAACATAGTTTACTTGTATATACCACCTTTTATACAATAATTTAATATTAATCGAAATGCGCACTCGAAAGGTAAAGGAGGAAAGATTGTTGCGGAAATATTTGTGAATTTCAGCGCGCGAAATATATGTTGCGCAATCAAATTGTGCCTCTGCAACAAATTTTTCCCATTAATTATAATTTGCTCATCGAAACAACGCTGAAATTCACAATTGTTTCCGTAACAATGTTTTATCGCTTTCCCCGGCCTTGAAAGTCGTCGATTAATTATTATTCACGGTTTTGGATTTAAAATCCTCCCCAGCTGCCAGGTATATAGTCACAGATTAAACTTTATTTTTAAAACCCTCCCAGGCTTCCAGGTATATAGTCACAGATTAAACTAAATTTAGACTGTGCAACGCACCGTTTTCAGGGAAATTATTGAATTCGACTCAATAATTTGTCACAAGCAAATAATGGTTATAAAGTTTTGTTTGTCTGCTTGTTTTCTTCTCTCCTTATTTGGGTGATATAGTGGATGTTTACATGAAGGGAAGTAGACCCTAGCACGTAAGACTATCATCATTCTATTATAACCAATCGAGACTGTTTTACAGATTCACGATTAACAGCACTACGGTGGCTGTTTCTAGCACTACTAGAGTCAACCACCTTCATGTAAACAGGCTCATACAATTCTCTGAAAATCCATTTTCGTGATCCATTTTCCAACATAACTATTTCGAGTCCCAAAGCCTTTGATTTAATTTAAATATCATTATTTAACGTGTGTGTTCCTTGAGCTTATGAAAAATAACTAAAGGCTGATTCAGTTCATATCTAAGAATGAAATATATTAAATACATGCATATACTGTTTCACTTGCAATGCATTTTGAAGGCTTGAATTTAAAGGCACATGCATACTATATTGTTAGTGTAATATATGTATATTTCATTTGAAATTATGCTTAGATATATTAATTATGTTTAATTAATCATGGTTTGTTCGTTTTTTTTCCTGTCCAGACTTTCTGATCTAGTCGATCTTTATGTTGAATGAATTCCTAATACAGGATATGGTTATTCTTGGTATATAAAGAAGCATAGCTTCAAATAATTTATTCATTGGGCTCGTTGTCAGACCTTAAAACGCCAAAACGCACAATAGATGGTTGCACATGACGTCACGGCGGCCATGTTGGTGTACCTTTAACAATAGATTCCTCGTTAGCTTATTTTGTTAGGTACACCAACATGGCCACCATGCCCTTTGTCATTTGAATCTCTGGGGATTGAGTGCAAGCCATCTATAGTAAATTCATAATTACTTGGTTCATTAAGGGTCAAATGCATAATTATTTGGCTTCATTAAATGTCAAATGCATAATTACTTGGCCTCATTAAAGATCAAATGCAGAATTACTTCATCAGTGATCAAGCCACTCGGTCGATCTCAATCAAGCCACCAACAGCAGGGGTCACGTTACAAAAATGTTAATATTTTCACAATTCATAAGAGATTGCACCTGCTATATCTTTAACTCTAACTGAACAGTAAAGCAATCATGGGTAGTATTCTGTCTTGAATTGTGAAAATAATGGATTCAAAAGTATTCTTAAATTTGCTTGCGGTGTTCCTAAAGCTTTTCTTTACAAAAGGTTGTGAAGTGAGCATCACTTCAGAATCAGGAATTGAGCTCTTTGGTTTTGTCCACACATCTTTGATTTCTTCGGAGATTGAGATATGTTTCGATAGCTGCAAGGGAGATGAAGTTTGCCAAAGCATTAATTACAACCTTGAGACAAAACTCTGTGAATTCAACAAGGACATCAAGAGATTTCATCCTTCAAAGGTTCATTCGAAGTACTTAACAGTTTACATGGAAAATCCTCTGCGAGGTAAGACTTGCAAATAATATATGTCATTATAGTTACTGCTGACTACAGACTGAAGTGAAATACTATTAAAAAAGGTCCTGTTAACTTATATATTGGGCTAAAGCTTTAGTTAAAGTCTAAAGTAGTCGTAAGTCTAAAGTAGTCGTAAAGAAATAATTATACTTAACTGCATAAAAATGAAATATTTTTTTAAGAGGTGCTGCTAACTTATTAAATGGGCTACTCCTATACAGTCGTAAGGAAATATTTCTATTGAATTTTCCCGAAGGATATAACATTAAATCATGTATTTGTTCGAGCAGGAGGGTTTTAATCCCTCAGTAATGTACACACGGATTTCAAGGTATCTATCTAACATCAGCTACACAATTAGAACTTTGCAGCGCTGATTGTAGCTGCATGTATATAAAGACCCTCATCCGACTACCACTGGTAGGCTCTGTACTATGTGTTTTTGGTTTCTATAACTTTTTATTATTTTTAGCTGAAGAAGGCCGAAACGTCCTCAATATATTTTTAATAACAGTTATGAAATCGTCTGTCTTTTCCTAATTTCTGTTCAACTTATGTATAGCCGTCTGCCAGTACTGACCTCCCTCGAAAATGATATACTAATTATATATCAATAGCATTATGGGTAATGTAAAAATGCGCTTTTGTGACATTCTGTTTACCAAATTAACAGACAGGGATTGAAAGTCGAAGAGAGAGAATAATGTTATCACTTGGGGCCTTATGCTAAACTTGTATTTTAAATGTTGTGTATAATTGAATAATTGAATAATTGATGTGACGTGCCTTTTGTCACTATGTCTGGTCGAGCCACAGTCAGCACAAGTTCTGTATTTGCACTGTGTGACCATGTACCACCGTTTGAATATGAAGGCAAAAAGCGTTCTTACGTTTAATAATCTGATTTTATGCGATTATTTTTAATACAATTGATGTAAGATTAGTTGTAAATAGTAGGATTAGTTGTAAATAGTATATATTGGTAATTAGTTCAAATCTCTTAGTAGTATTTTTAGCAATTGGTTTTAGCACAAATTATAATATTTTTCTATCAGCAGTATTGTAAATATTTAGCTTTCTTACTTTGTAAATTTTTCCTTTATTTATTTAATTTTATTAGAGGGCCAGTGAGGTTATCAGTTATTCTACTGTCAAGTGTCACCCTCAAGCTTATTATTATTTTATTTTTATTATTTTTATTATTTTTATTATTATTATATGGGGCCTATAATTATAAACAAATATTCTATCTGTATTTTGGTTCATAAATTGGTAAATTAAGTTGGAAAGCCATTCCTCGCTGTGCCGTCACTAATTGAACAATTGTTATGTCAACAGCAAAGAAAGGCTCCAGACGAGAGCTGGCCGCTCACTCGTGTAAACAAATACAAGACCTGGAGGAGTCCCGCGGGAATGGAGAGTACTGGATCGATCCCGCGGGTAGCGGTAATCCATTACTTGTATACTGCGACATGACTACTGAATCAGGTAAATGTTTCTTTGTTTAATTGATGGCATGTCCATCAACAGTGGCCTCTTACAAGTGCGAACAGTACTTTTGAAAGTTATCAAATTTTAGTATATACCACACAAGTGGTAAACATTCAATGTTTAAACATTGGACATTCAATTTTTCAAATTGAATTTCGCGTGATAACGACTATCAGAGATTACTCAAGCAAAGCATCACATGTTGGAGCTTTGAAAGGAGACGTTCTCTTTATTTTATTTTATTTTGTCAAACGGAGGCGTGTGCGTGTGTAACGGCTCTGTATAAATGTTCTGCTGCCCTCCCTGGATGGGTGCCGCACCCAAGCCAGTTTGCGAAGCATCGTACTGAATGGTGACTTCCTTCTTCGGGTCGAAGTACCCGAGGACTGGCGCTTCTGTTGTGAGTTTTGTTAGTTTCCACCACTCCTTTTCATGGCACTCGTCCAACCTCCATAGGACATCCTTGTGCTCCTGACCAGCTGGCGCAAGACCTCAAAGGGTGAAGAACGGTTGTGGAGGAACTTTGCCAGATAGGTGACCAAGCCCAGAATCCGTCCTAGTGACTGGATATGTATCGGTTGGAGTTGGCATCTTGAGGATCGCCTCCACTTTATCTTGATCGGCGATCAGCCCTTTAGCTGTGAGGCGTGTCCGATGAACGGCTAATCGGGACGACGTACCTAGATATTTGTTAGGATTGAGTTTCAAGTTGCGTTCCCGTGCACGCTGTAGCATAATGATGACACACGAGGTTCACAGAAGCTGTACACAGAAGCTGCAGTTCTGGCGTCTCGCCATAGCTAATGACCGATAAATCGTCTATGATTCCTTCGACGCCATCCAGTCCTTCCACTAGTTCGTGAGCCTTGCGCAGCCATAACTCAGGGGCGGAGTTGATAGCAAACGGCAACCTTTTGCATCTGTACCGGCCAAAAGGGTCAACTAGCTGGACAGGACTTGCCAGAATCCCAACTTTGCATCCAGTACGCAGAGGATTTTGGCGTTTGTCAGCCTCGTCGCCACATCCTCGAGTGTGGGTAACGGTAGATCGATGCATATTCGCACATTTCCGTTCTTCTTTAGAACGTCCACCATGGGCGATACCCACTACATTGTCTCGATTAGCTTTTCTATGATCCCCTCCTCCTCAATCTGCTGGAGTTATTTCTCGACGGCTTCATTGAAGGCAAATGATACCTTCCTCGGTGCATGTACAGCTGGGGTCTGCCATGCTTTGATCTCTATGATGTATTCGCCTTGTAAGCATCCGAGACCTTCAAATACATCTGTATAGCCCGCAGCATTGGGTCCTTCTACCCGATACTCGAAGCACTTGATTCTAGAGATGGCGTATCGGCATCTACCAATACCGCGTGTACATTATCGATATCCATGATCTTTACCAATTCAAGCTAGTTGCTCGCTGTATTTTAGGTTGAGAAGAGGAGTCACACAGTCGCTCAGGAAATGAACTTTGTAGGCGTGTCCCTTGCGACACATACGCAATAAGGCTGCTCACTTGCCATGGGCTTAGCTGTTGCCCTGTTATGCATTATCTGCACTGCGCTCGTCTTCAACAGATCCCAATCTGACACCATGTAACTCGTTATAGTTAGGTTTATTATTCTTTATTCAGCCTATAAACCATAAACTGTTGAGCAACAACACGACTCACTTGGATATCTCTGCTAACGAACACATGTTTCATGGCGTCTTACAATTAGATTGACTGCAAGCTAGACTCAGATAATTGATTGGTCGCAAACGAACGGTATTTCAGACAATTCACGTAATTACAGTTACTGACCATAACGTAATAACTGGAACTCTAATAGCACGGAGTTACTACACCAGGCAGAGGCCCTTTTGTAGTGCGGGGCCTTGTTGAAAGATTTCCGGAAAACCTGTGGCGCGCGCATCCGTCCAAAACAAAAATCCACTTTCTTCTAATGCAAAATGACGGAGTTCACTTCCAGCAAGATCTGTTCTTTTTCGAATAACTATTCCGCGTATTCTATCATTCGTATACCAGACTAGGACTAGTCAGTATAGTCCTATACTAATATACGTCATATACACGCTTAACACGGACAAACGACACACAGCAAAGGATTGTGCATGGGAAAGAAATGCGCAGTTATATCATTCGAACATCGATTCGAGGGAAACCAATAATATTCATCTCAAAGAGTTTGACCCCCATAACAAACGAATTCACACGGCTGTCAGCTAGAACCACAATCCATTTAGCGGTCTAGGAATGTCCTTACTACGTGAGAACCTTTTGTGGAATAGCGGTATCCGTGCCATGGACAAGGACAATAACAGTATTTGTATAACTGTTATCGATGTTGCTTTATTTTATTAATATTTATTTTTTGTTATATATAAGGTGGTTGGACACTTGTCACGCAAGTTAAGCTCGATACTGCTACACCTGGATCGTCACGAACCGACACTTCTGATTACCGCGCAATCGCTAACTACATGGATAGGAAAACAATGGTTACAATTCCAGGAATACGAGACTTGAGGCGATTAATGGGCTTTAGCCAACTACGATGGCGCTGTAATAAGAAATCTATTGGAAGAACCATAGACATTATGACAACGAACGACTCGGCTGGCCATAATGTTGTTATCCACTTCTTAGATGATCCGAACCTCGCACCGCCAGCCTGCAACTCGTTTGTGAGACTCCCGGATGACACTTCTATTCTGACTGCAACCTGTATCAACTGGGGAAACACTGGGTCAGCCACCAAGGTAAACAAGTGGGGGCGGTACTCGAATAAAGGTGCCAAGAGGATTTACAACAATGCTTTCTTGTGGGAGACAAAGTATTACTTTACTGCTGTTGCTCCGAATTTGTTTTGTGACGATTTCACTGGAAACCTCGGAACTCTGTCGATCGGTGACGTATGGCAGGTGTTTGTGCGCTGATTTCTAATGAAATGACCGTAAACGGTCCGCGGCCAAACAAAATTTCGAAGTCTGGATCATATTTTATCATTGAGCGAGAACAGCACCTAATCGTATGATGGTCTCAAAAATAGCGCGGTTTTCGATTTAGTATCGACAAGTAATTAGGCCTGTGATTCTTATCGAGTTTGATTTCATTAGTTTTCCTTGATTTCGTTTAAATTTTCTTCATGATTGGGTCAAGTAAAACCAAATACGAATTACTTCAGTTCTTTATTGGTCCATTGTGCATTACTTGCTCTCTTGATTGCCTAACGTGAATAACCTGGTAAAGAGCTTCGTACTTGAATAATTAATGTTGTGTTTTTAAATTTTCCGCTTAAAGTCGTCTTAGATATCACTTCACTTGTTACAAGGGTCTCGTCGGGCTTTGCATATATGCATCTAGTAACGTAAAGTCGCATCAGATCGAGATTCCACGCAATTGCAAAGACAACTTCTCATAATGGTGCCGAAGACTTGTTGTTATTATCAGTGTCTTTAATTTGTTTGAACAAATTTTAAAGGAACATTATATTCTTCTGAATGTTGGCGTGTATATTTGTAGGTTATTTACATATCATATGTTACTTAGAAGTATGTCAACAGGTACGTCGTTATTGCCGGTATGCAATACAGATCTTCAGAATCACAATTATACATTTACTACATATGGACGAAAGTGTATGTATTTTACCGTTATATCAGGTAGATATCTTGTAGAACTAGGAGTAATCATAGATTAGGAAGTGCGTTCTTCCTTGGTTTTGTAACTTATGGCACATCATAGTGAAACGGGTACAGAGACGGTCTGTAAGAAAGGAGGGAGAAAAAAGTAGGATAGGGAAACCTGAGAGAAAGGGAGAGGGGAATCAGTGTCTTTTTCGTGTCGTACTCCCTTTCCAACTTTTTTCTCGTCTTCCCCAACAACACTTTTCTTGTAAAATATATTATGTCTGTAATTCTATTTAATAACAACAACAACTTGTGAATGAACTGTTTAATAACAATGTAACAAATGTTTAATAACGGTATGACAACTGTTTAATAATGGTATGACAACTGTTTAATAACAGTGGTTCCCTGTCCCTTTTACTTTTATGATTTACTGAATAACTGAAGGACTGTGTGCAAAAAGGGCGTAAGTGACTCTTGATCACATTCTAAATTCTCCTTCAATATCTTTGTTTTTAAAGGAAGAATTTAGAGATCTGTCTCTATCTCTGCTACGATTTACTGATTTGTCCTGGCGTATTGTATGAATAGATTCACTATCAGTATCATCATGAATTATTTTACAGTCAACAGAACTATTTATCAAAGCCTGATCATATTCTTGTGTGCTACTTAGAGTTAGAGCACTGAATTGGCAACTCTTCTGATTTAGTGTTGTAATTTTGGCATTCAGCAAAATGCCAATGGCTGCATTGATTTGACCACAATGGATCAGTTGGCTCAATGGCCACCGAGTACAATGACCCAGTTCGTTTGGTTTGTGACCACGAAGGGTCAGTTGGCTCAATGGCCACCAAGTACAATGACTCAGTTCATTTAGTTTGTGACCACGAAGGGTCAGTTGGCTCAATGGCCACCGAGTACAATGACCCAGTTCGTTTAGTTTGTGACCACGAAGGGTCAGTTGGCTCAATGGCCACTGAGTACAATGACCCAGTTCATTTGATTTGGGACCACGAAGCCGAAGGGTCAGTTGGCTCAATGGCCACAGAGTATAACTGATTACAGGCCAAGTTCCGCTTGTTGTAGCTCGAGAATTGTGTTTTAAAAATGGACCAGAAGTACTACACACTTTGCTCAGGCTTTGGTAAATCGTACCTACGAAATTTTTAGACAACATTGATTGAAGATAAGTTTATACGTACTTACCGAACTCCAAGAACACGTATGTTTCGCGAAGAAAAGGGAAGAACGAAGATACCACGAGGCAGTAAATAACTGCGTTCGCCAGAACGAGGTTCTTAGGCGCGTAAAGACCCCTGGGAACGAAGTTGACCACATGCATGCACGGTCCAAAATTCGCCTGGAAACGCACAGGGAGCCCAATGCAAGCAGATTAGTATGCGTTCTCCTTCGTCGAACGCAATAAACCCCCTTTCGATATATGCTTTACGTGTAATGCACAAAGGTTTCAACATGAGGCTCGGAGAGAAATAATATAGTTCACCACTAAATTCTCTCCGATTCTGATTGAATGAAATGTGATGTGATAGTTGTCTGACCGTAGATGCAAACCAATTAAGGAGGATTGAAAGGGCTTCCTGTGGTACTTTGAGCGCTCACATGGTATTTTTACAAGTTACAGAGATTGAAAATAGAGGTTCGCGCAAAAATTATCTTCTATTACAAGCGATTTTTCTTCTATTTTTGGAATTGAAGGAGAATCTTTTATATACCAATCGTCTCTTTATTATTCATATTGTACGTGGTACAATGTTTTTTTCCCCAGACAGCTGTCGTTGCATTAATTCATGCGAAGCTTGAATTCATAATAGCGTCCATTGTTCAAAGTTCAAGGTGACTGACCTTCTCATGATTTGAAGTTTCTTCCAAAAGCACTGAATACCTTAGATATTTTATGTATCAGATATCTTATTCAAGTGTTCAACAATTCTCAGTATTCAAATGTATTCTAATGTACTCACGTTCTGCTGGAGTAATCACGTCTGCATTAACCGTTAAAATGTGGCGCGAAACGGATATTCTCAAACCACCGCTGCGAATTCACGGTCGAATTCTCTCACGATGATTTTGCAAATCTTTGCTACTTGTGAAGGGGAATCTGTTTGATTTATCCTTAGGTGTTAATATTCAAATGCATGAAGAAAATATTGGTAAAAGACCACATATTGAAAGTGGAAAATCAGTAGCTTCTCTCTCAGCACAAAACTCGGTAGCAAACTCGGTAGACGGTAGACAACTCTCCGGCCGGCAGCAAACTCGTTTGGAAAACTGAAAATTAACCTCCAGACATGGAAAACTTCGTACTGGGGTGAACTTCTTTGTACTTTGATCCATATAATAGATAAAATAGACATAAATAAGCTCGCGAGTGTCAAATGGACTATCCGAATGCCAGCCATCTCAAATGAACAAGTCACGTGATTTTTGTCGTTGATAATATATTTGGTTGCAAATGATCATGGGAAGCCCTTTCAATCCTCCTTGGATGCAAACTATCAGGCGTTATAGTTCACCACTAAATTTTGGCGCGCGCTCATTGGCTAAAACTGATCATGTGACGTGATAGTTGTCATCCGCTGAGGCAAACTATCAGGCGTTATAGTTCACCACAAAATTTTGGCGCGCGCTCATTGGCCAAGAGCGATCACGTGACGTGAAAGTTGTCGTCCGCGGATGCAAACTATCAGGCGATAGTGCCCGATGAGAGCGGAAGACCATTTTGTGATAAACAATAACGACAAATAGACTGTGTTTGTCTCGGAAATATTATACAAATAGACTGTGTCCATCGAGGAACTATCGGCTGAAAGTTGCCCGCGGAAATTTGATGTTCTTAAAACAAATATAAGCCCGAGAACGAAGTTCGAGGGCTTATATGCTAGTTTTAAGAACATCAAATTTCCAAGGGAAACTATCAGCCGATAGTTCCGAGACAAACACAGTCTATTTGTCGTTATTGTTCAACACAAAATTGTCTTTCGTGCTCAGCGGGCACTATTATACAAATAGACTGTGTCCGTCGAGGAACTATCGGCTGATAGTTGCACGCGGAAATTTGATGTTCTTAAAACAAATATAAGCCCGAGAACGCAGTTCGAGGGCTTATATGCTAGTTTTAAGAACATAAAATTTCCAAGGGAAACTATCAGCCGATAGGTCCGAGACAGACACAGTCTATTTGCGTTATTGTTCAACACAAAATTATCTTTCGTGCTCAACGGGCACTATCGCCTGATAGTTTGCCTCCGCGGATGACAACTATCACGTCACGTGATCACTTTTAGCCAATGAACGCGCGCCAAAATTTTGTGGGGAACTATAACACCTGATAGTTTTCATCCGCGGACGACAACTACCACGTCACGTGATCGGTTTTAGCCAATGAGCGCGCGTCAAAATTTTGTGGTGAACTATAACGGCTGATAGTTACCCTTGGAAATTTGATGTTCTTAAAACTAGCATATAAGCCCTCGAACTTCGTTCTCGGGCTTATATTTGTTTTAAGAACATCAAATTTCCTCGGGCAACTATCAGCCGATAGTTCCTCGACGGACACAGTCTATTTGTATATTATAGTTCACCACAACATTTAGGCGCGCGCTTATTGGCAAAAAGCGATCACGTGGCGTCACAGTTGCCGTTCGCGGATGCAAACTATCAGCCGTTATAGTCACCACAAAATATTGGCGCGCGCTCATTGGCTAAAACCGATCACGTGACGTTATAGTTGTCGTCCGCGGATGCAAACTATTATACAAATAGACTGTGTCCGTCGAGGAACTATCGGCTGATAGTTGCCCGCGGAAATTTGATGTTCTTAAAACAAATATAAGCCCAAGAACGAAGTTCGAGGGCTTATATGCTAGTTTTAAGAACATCAAATTTCCAAGGGAAACTATCAGCCGATAGGTCCGAGAAAGACACAGTCTATTTGTGTTATTGTTCAACACAAAATTGTCTTTCGTGCTCAGCGGGCACTATCGCCTGATAGTTTGCCTCCGCGGACGACAACTATCATGTCACGTGATCGCTTTTGGCCAATGAGCGCGCGCCAAGATTTTGTGGTGAACTATAACGGCTTATAGTTTCCCTTGAAAATTTGATATTGTTAAAAGCAGCATATATGCCCACGAACTGCGTTCTCGGGTTCTTATATTTGTTTTCAGAACATCAATTTTCCGCGGGCAACTATCAGCCGATAGTTCATCGACGGACACACTCTATATTTGTATAATAGAAACCTCCAGGTCAAACTGGCCATTACTCCACGGATTACTGATTAGGAATGGGAGTAAATAAAACCATTATTATGGTCACATAGAACAACGAAGTGGTCCAACGTATGCAGGAGCCCATAACTAGGAGCGTTCCTCCCACATACTTGGCCAATGTCACAGCGTTTTTACAAGTTAGGTTATTTTTAGAATGGTTTCCCGCTATTGTTGAGTTGCAATTATTCCTTAGGGAATCAAATCACAAAAGCATAGCACCATGTTGTTTAGTATAACAAAAGTAGCTAATGAGACATCTTTCGTTCCGCCACGGTGCAATCAACCAATTGGCGGGGAAAATAATCTAAAAATAGCCCAACTTGTAAAAACGCTGTGACAACTATATAGGAGATATGGACGCTCCTAGTTATGGGCTCCTGAGGTATGTACGTTTCCTTCTGACGTCATCTCAAACATCTTTTACTTTAATCCAATCTATCCCCCCTCACTTACAATCACGAAACCTTACAATCCCCATCCTCATATATTTATATATATATATATATATATATAGGTCGGGTGGATGAGGCTGGTTAGGTCTCTAGCAAGTACATATGCTAATTAGCCGAGTACAATTAGTGGTAACAGTACGTGCAATATAAGTGAAAAAGAATAGTTGACATTTTTAGAATAAGGATTACTATAAATTAACATATGCTATACGATATAAGAACTAGGTACCACTAGTAATAACACTTATAACAATACTAAAACGGTAATAATACGGTAATTTCCCCAACTGATTACTTTACTTACAATCTCTGTCTCCCCCTCCCCAACCATTTATTAATAACAACTATAACTTGTATATTACCTACTAGAATGATCTAAAAAACAAATACGTATTTTATTTTTAACAGACTTCAGTCTGAATGCGCATCACGTCAGTTTAAGTACTATTTACAATGGTGAGCCGCTTCGGCGAGCCATTGTATATATATCCGATACACCATTGCTACGAATGTTTTTGTAGTGTACTGATGATATGCAGCACATAAATTTCTCCCACCTTGCTATCGATGTGGGATGAATTAGTTTCTCACAAAAACATGTCCCACATCGAAGAGACAGTATGTATGCAATAAGAGAGCAGAACGTTGCGTGCAGAAAAATAGGTCTTAGAAAGTATGTACTTTGTCATTTCATCCGGCTCGGGATCGGTGAAGTCAGTGATCGGTCGTGAGACCTCCTCATACTAACGCTAGCATGTTAGTATCCTGTATCATTCCATACATGATTCTAGTTGGCTTATGGTTAGTACTCTCTATCATTTGATACAGAATACTAATAGCTAACTAAAATTTTGTATGGGGTTTAGAGTGTTTCCACGTGACCCGAATGCTGGGTCTGGATTGGCTAGTCCCCCTATGAATAATTAATGATGTTATAAAAACTATTCCAGGTCTTGGCAACGGTGAAAGCTATGGAGCGAAGGCCGTATTTGGTCGTTTTACACTAGGCACGACGATCGAGTTTTCGTTTCCCTCTAAGGTTCTTGGTATTATTTCGTTTCAGGAACATGTGACTAATGTAAGCTAGCGAGAGGTTATTTATAGATTTGTAGACTACTATACATAAGAGCTGAAGGCGACGGCCATAATTCCCCAAACCTTAGTGTTCACAGTTCTTACACTCTCAAATAACAAGATATTCGTAAGTCATGCCTTTTCAGTATTCTGCCTGTCAATACCGATGTTCCAGTAAACTTACGCATGATTTCATGCTCCTAATCGACAGCTGTGGAATTCAGGCAACATGAATAGCGTGCTTTAAACTCGGTCGCAGTACCTCTGAAATAAAATTTGAGTACAGTGCGAGTTTGTCATATTTTGCGGGTAAACCGAGCACGACAATCAAAACATAAAAATAGTCAAGGTAATTATGCAAGCTAAAATATATTGCGATGGAATGTCTAGCGACGAAGGTCAATTCTGATTACACTAACAAGTGAATTCATAAGGATAGTTTATTGTGAGATAAGCTAATACGATTAACTATTTAATATAAATTGTATTATTAACAAATGGGAAACTGCCAGATACGAAAAATCGCTAAAACCATGAAAAAACCACCATGGGGTATGGTCCAAAAATGTGGAAATGAGTGGAAACGTATACCTAGACGTAATTCAGCAACCCGAATTCCCCGAGGGCTAGAGAACTGGCAATTAACTTACTATGTTAACGCAAAGTAGCCGCGGCTATAATCAATAAAATCTAACTGAACAAAAGTAGAGCTGATTCGGCCTAGAATGACTACTTTCCCGTTCAAGGCATTGTACATTGTCCTGACATTGTATATGCTAGAAGCATTACCAATAACAACATATTTTTTTTGTACAAACAAGAAAAAAGGATATTACAAATGTTCAATTAAAGAATAGACGATGTAACGTGTTACCTAAAAATAGCAGAGCTAATCGAGTTAGGTAGTATTAGTTATACCCAGTCTGAGTTCAAGGCATTATACATTGTCCTGACATTGTATATGCTAGAAGCATTACCAATAACAACATGTTTTTTTTGTAGAAACAAGAAAAAAGGATATTACAAATGTTCAATTAAAGAATAGACGATGTAACGTGTTACCTAAAAATAGCAGAGCTAATCGAGTTAGGTAGTATTAGTTATACCCAGTCTGAGTTCAAGGCATTATACATTGTCCTGACATTGTATATGCTAGAAGCATTAACAATAATAACAACATGTTTTTTTTGTACAAACAAGAAAAAAGGATATTACAAATGTTCAATTAAAGAATAGACGATGTAACGTGTTACCTAAAAATAGCAGAGCTAATCGAGTTAGGTAGTATTAGCTATACCCAGTCTGAGTATATCGCTCCTGCGTCGCTCAAATTACATAATGTGAGTCCACAGGCAGCCCAATCTATGGGTTTGTGCATGAACTGGTAGAAGGTCTGTATGGTTATTATAAATCCTTTGAAATTGCCGTACAATGTATAAATAAACATACCTTTTCGTTTCCATGTTGATTCCTGGTGAGCCGAGGTGGTTAGCGAAAAGGTATATGTTTATTGATTATACATTGTACGGCAATTTGAAAGGATTTATAAAAAGCATACATATCTTCTATTCTCATCACACAAACCCATAGATTGGGCTGCCTGTGGTGAGGCATCGGTTCTTTTCAGTAATAGTCTCTTGATACCTAGTCATCTTTCCCTTCAGGGATCTTTTATGTTTTCTAAATAAATTAAAATGTATAGATCCCTCACGTCAGCATTATAGCTAGAGACTGGAACAGGTGCTTTAATAGTTTTATGCACCGCGGGATAGTGACCTTGATACCTTTACCGCGCAGATGCTTCTCTGAATTTCTAACCCCTAGTTAGAATCACAGGGTGTCGATGTTAAAACAACCCAAGCTTTTGTTATAACAAGAGAACTGAAAAAAAACTCCAATTGTATATGTTATCTAGCTTCAGGCCATTCAAATTATCCTGCTGTGTCAAAGTGGTTATTAGTTCCAAGTTGTCAAGGCAATGCCAAATGGTTTATTAGGCGTCGAGGAGACCCATCACCAGGCCGCCCATGCCAGAGACTTATGTTTAAGTTTTCCGACGAACTCCAGGTCTAATTGGAATTTAGGTTGTTGTTTTTTAGGAGGGAGGAAAACCAGAGAAACCGGAGAAAACCACTCGAAGGCAAGCAAGGGTAGGATACCAACAAACTCAACTCACATATGACGCCGGGTCCTAAAATCGAAGTTCGGGTTACAGAGTTTAGAGGCGAACACCACTCGACCATCCTTGCGGCGCTGTTGTCATCTACAACATGTATGTCAGACCAAAATTACACTAAAGTCTTATAGCAAACATCTATGAAAATGAATAATAAAAACACACTTTTCGAGAGCGGTACTGCCATTATCCTCTGAACCTTGGTATTGTAAACCCTGTATAAATGCTATTTTTCCCTTTTCATTCATCACAAAAGCTCAGTTATTATCTTTATCATTTAATCAAATTACACATCAACCTCCATTACACTCTGGAAACCCTCTAACTATTGCATCAAGTAGTGGCACCCCATGTACAAAATGTAGGACATGTAAAAAAAGAGTGAAATCAACCCAAAATTGCATAGTATGTTTTAATTGTAACACCAAAATTCACCTTAAATGTTCTCTTTTGACAAAAAACGAAGTCACATTCTTTCTTTCCTACAAAAAACCTTGGGCGTGCTACACTTGTTTAGCTGAATCCTTTCCATTTCAAAATATCAACAATTTATCCCAATTTTCCTTTAATAGTAATTATAACTGCTCTTGCTTAAGTACTTCGAGTGTCGATAACTTAGATTTTGACTCACTTCCCAGACTTGACTCTTTCCTATCTTTCACAAATTTTACATCTTCGGATTTTGATTTCAATCCTGATAATGAAATACCATTTGAAACTGATTTTAAGTATTATTCCCTTCACCAGTTTCATAAATTATCCAAGAGTATTACTAGTAAACACAGTAAAAACTTTTCTATAATTCACTCAAACATCAGAAGTTTAAACCATAACTTTGATTCTCTCTCGAATCTTCTGGCAGATCTTGATTTCAATTTCAGTGTTATTGCACTTTCTGAAATTTGGAACCCCCTAAGTAAGGATCATACATTTTTTTCACCTAAGCTCAAATTTTACAATAATTTTGAGAAACTACCAGGATCAACTTCAAACAGTGGATGTGGCTTTTACATTCAACATGAATTAAATTATATCAGACGGAACGATCTCTCAAAGTCTTGTTTCTCTAGTGATGGCGAGTTTCAAGCTCTCTGGATTGAAATATTTAATGAAAATGAATCTAACATATTAATTTGTGTTATATATCTACATCCTAAACTAAGAAATCCTCAAGTCTTTTTAGAATATTTAGAGAGAACTCTCTTCATAACAAGTAAAGAAGATAAAACTGTAATTATAACAGGAGATATTAACCTTGACTTGCTAAAATGTGACACAAAAGAACATATAAATGACTACCTGCATATACTTTTTTCCCATTTTATGATCCCTCAAATTTTACAACCAACTAGATTTGTTGGATATTCAAATCCATCTCTTATTGATCATATATTCTGTAACTCTGTAAATCCTAATCACATATCTGGTAATCTCATCCCCCATATTACTGATCATTTACCTAACTTCTTAATAATTACAGGATTGAGCATATCACTTAAACCTATTAATGTGTACAGAAGAAATTATTCACTTTTTAACAAAGATATTTTTTTGAAGGATGTTAAATCCCTAAATTTACAGTATCAGGTATCGATGCAACCAACAACCAATGACAAATATAACTGCTTTCATGATAAATTCCTTGAAATAATTGACTCACATGCACCTTTCTCTAAACTATCTAAAAGAAAACTTAAACAAGATAGAAAGGCATGGATTACTAAAGGTATTCGCAAATCAATCCATAAGAAAAATAAATATTATGGCTACTTTATGAAATCAAGAGGTGCAGAATTTTTCCACAAGTATAAACAATATAGAAATAAAGTAAACCACCTAATTAAAAAATCCAAGAAGAACTATTATCAGAGTTACTTCATTAGATTTAAATCTAACATGAAAAAAATCTGGCAGGGAATCAAACTTCTTATTAACAATTCATCATCAAAGACTAAAAGTTATTGCCTTCAAGAAGGTGATTGCTTGATAACTGATCCAATTAAACTGGCAAATAAATTTAATGTTTATTTCAATAAACTAGCTTCAAACTTAGTGTCTAAAATGAAAAAACCTGCTAAATCTCACAAATATTTCTTAGAATCATGCATTCTTGATAGTTTCTTTGTCAACCCTACTACACCAAATGAAATAATTTCCTTGATTAATCAGCTTGATTCTAGTAAATGCTCTGGAATTTATAACTTTCCCATTCAATTGGTTAAACTTGCTGGAAACCTTATTGCCCCTCCTCTTCATTCAATTATGAATGAGTCATTTCTATCTGGATATTTTCCAGACAGATTAAAAATACAAAAAATTATTCCCCTCTTCAAAGGTGGTTCAAGACTCTCTGTGATTAACTACAGACCAATTTCTCTTTTACCTATTTTTTCAAAACTTTTTGAACAAGTCATGCTTTCTAGACTTAAATCCTTTTTAGAAACTAAGCAAATTATATTTAAACATCAATATGGTTTTCAAAAAAAGAAATCAACAGTACTAGCAGTTTTAGATTTATTAAATAACATTATTGAATCATTTGAAAAGAACTCATTTTCCACAGCTATCTTTCTTGACTTTGCCAAAGCTTTTGATACTGTAAATCATGACATTTTACTTGACAAATTAGAACACTATGGCTTAAGAGGAGTCCCTAAAAATTGGTTTTATTCTTATTTAACAAATAGACAGCAAGTAGTATCCATAAATGGCAACTTATCGAGCAAACTTACCGTTGAATGTGGTGTACCTCAAGGATCAGTACTAGGGCCAATTCTGTTCCTTTTATACATCAATGATATCCCAAATTCTTTTAAATCTCAATCAAAATGTTTTCTTTTTGCAGATGACACTAGTTTATTTCACTCTTCTAAAAACTTAGATGAACTTGAAACCTCCATAAATCAAGATTTAAGCGACATTCAAGAGTGGTTATTATGTAACAAATTGTCTCTTAATGCAACAAAATCAAACTATGTTATTTTTCGTGCCAAGAACAAAAAGTTACCGAGACCACTCACTTTAAAAATAAATAATGAAATCATTGAAGAAAGAAGTCAAACAAAATATTTGGGTGTCATTATTGACAAAAATTTGACATGGAAGGACCACATAGCCTCCGTAAAAACAAAACTTGCCAAAGTTGTTGGGATCATATTTAAAGCAAGACATTACGCTCCTCTTCCAGTATTGAAACAAATTTATTCCTCTCTTTTCTACCCACACTTAAATTATGCGAATTTATTATGGGGTAATGCTCTTATTTCAACTTTGAAACCTATTGAAAGTCTTCAGAAAAAAGTTGTTCGAGCCATTCTACATGAAAATTGGAATAGCCACACTACTCCACTTTTCTATAAATTAAATCTTCTAAAATTAAAAGACATCCATAAACTTCATTCTAGCCTTTTCATGCATGATGTAATCCATAAAACTATCCCTGATACATTCTTAGCCATGTTTACTCCCTTAAATGAAATTCACCATTACGAAACAAGACAGAAAAACAAACAAATATTTTTTCTGGAGTCCATTAGAACTGACTACAAAAAAAGGTTTATAAATTTTAATGGCATTAAAATTTGGAAAGAAATTCCTGACTCTATTAAATCAGATAAGCGTCACCTATTTAAACAAAATTACACATCATACTTAATAAATCAATATGCTGGGCCATGATTAGCTAATTAATCTATTACATATAATATACAGACTTACTCAAGCAAAATAATTTATAAAATTCCCCTCTTCCCCTTTTTCAACTCTTTGCAAATTGCAAATTAGTCTCTTGTCTTTTGTGGTGTGAAAAGGGGGTCCCGGCTAGATAGCTTTCGTGGTTTTTTTCGGGTCCTCCTACTCAGTCTATTATTTATTTATTACATACTACTTGTAACTTTAAGAGTGAACAAATAAATGTTGTTGTTGTTGTTGTTAAGTACTTTTATGAACTGGATTTGAAACTGGTATAAATTTGATTTAATATATCGATGATGTTACAATTCAAATGCGATTCTGTGTCAAACTGTTGTAATCGTTACATATCGATATAGACACTAGCTACCTTTACTGTGGATTTAAAATATATATTTTTTGTTTTCCGAGCGAGTTTAAATCAGTGTTTTAATAATTAATCTACGTACAGGTATAACTGCTCTCTTTTATTATTATGTTTACTTGATGTAGTTATAATTTAATTTAAATGTATTTGTAATTTAGGCTCGTTCCTGAAAGAAACGGCTTTTTATTTTTTATTTTTTACCAGATGAATAAATAAAATGAGAATTGAGAAATGGACATTTGTTCTGTGTTCTTTTGGGGTTATGACAAGTTTAATACTAGACGGGCCATCAAAGAATCTTCAATTATCTTCAAATCATTATTGCTGTATAACGTTGATAACTGATTCATTTTCGAAGAGTTCAATTTAAGTCTTGAATGTATAGTATGTTTGTACATCTGTAGATACAAACAGCACATCCTTTTTTCACATGCATATAAATGCATATTTTTGTTTTGCTGTAACTAATAATGTACACCTATTGGATTCATTCCAAAAATATAATTAAAATATTAACTACTCTTTTGTCTAATTATATATTAATTTATAATATAGATTATATTTTATAAACTATATATTTATATATTTTACAAAAAACATTATAATTATGTATTGCATTTATATATACACACGGCTCTCTGGAAGAGCATTTTGTAAACTGAAGGGATACCGTGTCTAAATAAAAGTACCATACCATACCAATATTGGGCGAGGCCGAAGATCGAGTCTAATAGTAAAATTCGAGACTTAAATAGTTACCATATTGGGCGAGGATGAATTATATATGCACTCACTCATGCGAACTGTCCCAGTATATGTCTAATATGTCGCTATCCTACATGGAAAAGATTGTTCTGGCACCTGACCATAATCCATACATTTGATTGACATTTTATTGGAAGATCATAACACTGCATATATGTCTGGATTAGAAGAGTATTTTATTATTTATATTAAAAAGTGTTCTACTGTTGGATAATGTGGGCGCGTTGTCTTCTATTGGTTACTAGAACACGACCTCCCGTTGTACCACCAATGAATAGCATTTGTAAAGTTCCAATATTTATCATCTTAACACATTATTTGAAAATGTTTCTATAACACCTGCAGTCAGCTCATAAAAAAGCAATATCTCTCTAAAGCTTAACGCCAAACAATGCTCTCAAAACTAGTCTTCGGAGTTTTGCTAGCAATCTTCGAGCTTTTCTTTACCAAAGGTTGTGAAGTGAGCATCAGTTCAGAATCAGGAATTGAGCTCTCGGGTTTTGTTCAGGCATGTTTTACTTCTTCGGAGATTGGGATATGTTTCGAGAGCTGCACCAGAGATCAAGTTTGCCAAAGCATTAATTACAACCTTGAGACAAAACTCTGTCAATTCAACAAAGACATCAAGAAGTTTCACCCTTCAAAGGTTCATTCGAAGAACTTAGCAGTTTACATGGAAAATCCTCTGCGAGGTAAGACATATTGTAATATGTGCTGCTTTTTTTAAACAAATTTCGGCTGGTGGTGGCGCAGTAGTTAAGCGCTTCGCCTCTCACCTCTGTGGCACAGGTTCGATACTCGGTACGTCGCGGCACCATATGTGAATATCTCGCCCTTGCTCCGAGGGTTTTTCTCCGGCTTCTCCGGTTTCCTCCCTCTGTGGATTAGCCGGATCCTAGCTTTGATCAGCCCCTATGGTTGTTTTAGGTCCCGTTAGAAATTCGTACTAATACTGTACTCCAGTGATACAGAGGGGCGTATGAAAATATAAACATTCATAGTAACTTCATAATTACTATTATTCTTACCACATTTGTAGTGATAGCCTACAGTGATACTGCGAAATACTAAGAAAATACTGCGTTTGGGTTCTTAAAACACAATAGATATATACATAATAATTGTTTTACTTTTTTAGAACACGCGTGTTAAGTAAATGGTTGAATTGGATCCTTGTAAATTAGGCTTTCGTTACAATTTGAAAGATTCCTATTCTAAATGAACTAATTGTAATACTAATAAATTTAGTTTCATAAGGCAATACCTTTCCGCTCATTCAAAAACATACTTAATAAAATGCGATGGTCTGATTTACGGCGTCTTAAAATCATTGTGTAGCAGGTGACAGTTTCCAGATCCCAGTTAGTGCTGATATAAACCCAACACAGTCTCTGAACATTTCCTTTCCTGCTCCAACCATTCTAATAATACTAACATGCAACTTATCCCCTTATAAATAACTTATTCTTCGCTAGACTCAATTCGTAAAGCTATAACTGTCGAATCTCTCGGCATGAATAAACGTGAAGAAACTTAACATGTTATCTTTTAGACCCGTATTTATGTTCGTTATCTCACATCCATAGTTTTACTGACGTCATAACTCGTGGATGCACGCATGTGTAGGAACGAGTTATCGGAGTTGTTCGGGATATGCGATTTTCTTAATTAATATTAATAATACTCGCTTAATATTACTGATAAGTGGCTCAAACCTGGACACACATGGTTGTGGGCCCCTATCAATCATTTAGTGGTGATGACGTAACGATGACGTCATGTGTCACGTGGTTTTAAATACATGCCCATATCTCCCTCATTTCTAATACCAGACGGCTCAAACAAACCGTCTACGGTAATTCAAATCATCGGATTGTGTTTTGTTAACTCGTGTTAATTGTCCCATAAAAGTTCAATCTTCTACATTAGAAAGTTTTGAAAGTATAGCAACGTGGGCGATTTGAGGGTCATTTGCGTCTACCGTGCTTACATTTTCGGTAATTGCCAAGTGTGACTGTAGAGTCGGTTTGTTTGTGCACCAGTCAAAGTAAACCCCAATGAAGGTGAATGAACCGCGATGAAGGTGAATGAACCCCAATGAAAGCGAATGAACCGCGATGAAGGCGTATGAACCGCGATGAAGGTGAATGAACCGCGATGAAGGTGAATGAACCCCGAAGGTGAATGAAACCCCGATGATGGCGAATGTACCCTTATGAAGGCGAATGAACCCCGATTAAGGTGAATGAAAGCGAATGAACTCCGATGAAGGCGAATGAACCTTGATGAAGGCGAATTAACCCCGATTAAGGTGAATGAAAGCGAATGAACCGCGATGAAGGCGTGTGAACCCCGATGAAAGCGAATAAACCGCGATGAAGGTGAATGAACCGCGATGAAGGCGAATGAACCCCGATGAAGGTAAATGAACCCCGATGAAGGTGAATGAAAGCCCGATGATGGCGAATGTACTCTTATGAAGGCGAATGGACCCCGATTAAGGTGAATGAAAGCGAATGAACCGCCATGAAGGCGAATGAATCCCGATGAAGGTGAATGAACCTTGATGAATGCGAATGAAAGCTAATGAACACCGATGAAGGCGAATGAACCCCGATGAATTCGAATGAACCCCGATGAGGGTGAATGAACTCCGATGAAGGTGAATAAAAGCCAATGAACCCCGATAAAGGCGTATGAATCCCGATGAAGGCGTATGAACCCCGATGAAGGCGAATCAACCGCGATGAAGGCGAATGAAAGCAAATGAATTCGAATGAACCCCGATGAAGGTGAATGAAAGCGTCCATGCACTCATCGTAGCTATTATGGTCTATGTTATTTGGGGATTACCTTTGTCTTAGCGTTTATCTGAGTATTTCCGAAATTAATGTTTTTACCGGTTGTTTTTACTATTAACGGAACAATAACGACTGTAGAACCGCCTTCTATACCGCTATAGTATATTGTCAATTCTTGAGGTTCTCTTCAGCAAACAAAGAGCGGCCACCGACAAACTCATGCATGCATCTATATAAAAGGTATTTATAACCACTCAGTATCCATATTCAAATGATCCGGCCATCGATTGATTTAGACTATTATTTTTGATAACTTTAGTTAGCACTTCAGTTATGTTTGAGGGATTATTTTAGTTTAGTTCAACTTTGAAGACAAATATCTTCAGTCAGTCGCTAAGTTAGTTTTGAATTTTACAGGTGGGGCATTTGCTCTTAATTTGTGAAATTTTACTTCCCCCCGTTTCTGAATATAAACTCTTCGCTGCTGCTTATGTCGATTTCTGTGTCCTTCATATATGTCAGTATATAGTATAGTATACATGGACATGTAGACCGACCAGATTTATAAAGGAAGACATGCTGTCCTTGTCTATAAACATCTGTTTTACTGGACGGTATAGCAATCATATGGTTATCAGCTAAAGAAATGTCGTTAGCTTTAATATTAAGTAACTCTTTTGATCTAAATAGACCTGCAAAAGCTAGAACGCACATCGTCGCGGCTCTGAGGTCCTTTAAATTACACGTACTATGCGCATATTTCTCCACTATTAATTTCATTAATTCTAAATCTGGTTCTTTTTTTGTTAATAGGTGGATGTGGCATTCTCTTTTCTGTTTCCACTAAATTTTGACATATAGTAAAATGACCGGATTTTCCTTAATAGGTAGAATTCCATGAATCCATTTTAGTGCTGCATATCAGTGCCATTTGAACGGAGTACGTCTTTGTGTTTTTCTCCAGTAAACTGTAAACCGCTCCACACTTCTTTCTTTGAAAAGCTAAAAAAAAAAAAAATTCGTTCTTATATCTTAGTGTTGTAGAATCGGCTCTGGACTTGAGACAATCTTGAATTAATTTCCTTCTCGTAATCGGAAATATGGAGATCAGAGATCGCCCCAACACTGTGATCTCGTAAGGACCTGCGCAAGAAAACAAAACATTTAATCATGATACATTTTTAACACAAGCATGGCTAGGTTCTCGGCAAAGCATGAACACGCCTATGTCTCTAGTTGATCTATACGTCGGCTTACTCTCCGTGAGCCCTATAGCCGCATACTAATCACGCTATACGTACACACGTCGGCTTGCTCTCGGTGAGCCCAGAAGCCACGTCATAATCACACTACCGCCCCTTCACTATATATGAGGCCAAATGCCGAAAAGATAATCTGATGGCGTATATTATGTGCCCCTCCCATCGAGGGGAGCCCAAAACAATATTGAATTTAAATTTATTCCATGTGATATAACTTATTTCCCTTTGTAACGTTTATAATTCATTAGTATATACCACATCAGTGAATATCACTTTTCGCGCGCTCTGATTGGCTACTCAAACAGTGAATATGATGTCATATTCACCTCCGAGCAAAGCAGCGATCATCTCGCGCGAGTTTTTGTCCATTTGACAGAAGAAAAAAATAGATTTGGTGCTGGCTATTCACCAGGAGTGTGGTATATACTAAAACAATTATTCACCTCCACTTCGGTGAATAATTGTTAAATATGGCATAACGATAACGTTGCCATAACAACGGCCAAAATGAATATGACGGCCAGTCGGGCACTATCAAGGTACCATCCGCGGTTTCTCTTTCCATATAACTAATGGCCTTAGCTACCAATTATATTGGAGGAACGAGTAAACAATTTTCATTCTTCCACAACTGAAAAAAGGCGTCTACTCCGGCTGTCCCCGGATTCCAGAAACGGGAGAAAATTTTTGGGAGCTTCTTGTTGTCATTATTAGTAATAATGAGCAAAACAATCTACAGTAAATGGACCCCACAACTTCGCTAGTGTTTCGTAGAACGCGGCCTGGATCTGCCAATCATCGATATCGATTATTTTGCTCACCGCATCTGCTCTCTCATTCATAGACCTTGGAATCCATTCAATGAATAGCTCATATTGCAATATCTCGTTCAAGGCATGAAGAAAAATACCAACAGCTAACTTTTGCAGTTCAATCTTCATGCTTTCGACTTCTACTATTTTTGCAGTCGATTGGTTATCGGTATACCATTTGATCTTCGAAATATTTAGAACAGATCCAAAAGCTTCGAGGCTATAAGAAATAGCTAAAAGCTCTCTATACGTCGAACTATACTTCTTTTCTTCCTCCGTAAACATACGGTGACATGTAGCATTTTGTCCTTGCATAATCACAGACCCACAGGGTCCCCAACGGGCGTGTCCACTAGCATCTGAATAGACGATTTTGTAATGAGGTCTGGTCTTAAAGCAATTCTTATAATTGCATTTCCTAACGTAGGTTAGCCAAAATTCCATTTCCGCAAACAATAACGGTCTTAGAATACCTTAGTATCTCAGTCCGCAGATATCGCGATAGTAATTTGACAGTGACGCGTCATTATTCTAGTTAGGTGACCGAATACCGCACTCAATGAAATAACCGACCCAGTGAAGGACGCCACTTGTCTGGCTGACACGAAAGAACATGTTAACAACTCGTGCAATTTCTGTTCGATAACTTGAATTCTACCTTCTCTTATGGCAATGCTGCCATTTTGACAGTTCCAACATATTCCCAACCATTCAATTAGTTTTACTGGAGACCATATACTTTTTTCCTCATTGACTACGAAACCAGCTGCACATATGTCCCCACAAATGTGATGGGAAGCTTCTATAGCTTTATTAAATATAAAGAGGCCTCTAGATTAATCCCATCGTCTAGGTATACAACACACCGAAAGCCTCTATATAATTCTGCATAATTTAACCAGTGGTTTCATAATTTTGGTGAAAATATAAGGTGCCGACGATAATCCAAAATGTGAAATACTTGGTGCTTCCATCCGGATATGTCCATGAAAAACCTAAATATGACTGATGTGGCGTAAAATATCTACGTCGTGATAACCGCTCTTAAGGTCAAACTTTGTTGCATATCCCCCTATAGGGAAAAATAATCTAAGACTTTTCTGTAGTCCTCAAACTTAAATTTCTTTTTGGAAATATATTGAGCAACACATCTTAAATCGAGTATCAATCTCTTTTTGCCGGATGATTGTATTGAAACAGACAGTGGATTAATTACTTGAATATTGCTTTCTAGCTGTTCTATAGTAATAGTAGCTAACAATGCTGAAATTGACTCAGTGACAAAATCGTTATTATTACGAGCAGATAAATTATTTATTTGACTTGCTTTAGGAGGCGTATACAGTAACGGAAGCTTGTAACCTTCTTTCAAAACGTCTAAAATAAATTGAGGCGCTTGAATCCGTGACCAAAATTGTACGTGGCTCCTGAGCCTCCCTTTGACATTAAAGTGCCTATGAAACGAAATTTTCGTCATTAAAAGTAAGATCCCATTTGAAAGTCCTTTTGAAATGATGATGAATGGTATTTATTGCTTGTCAATATCTCATTTCGTTCCAGAGATATTAAGGTTTTTAGAATATGCAAATTAGATGATCTGTGACGTCATTAAGCTGGACGTCATCAGTTGGCCGTGACGACAAATAACAAATGAAGAATATCTCTGCATATAGTCAGTAAAACAATTGAAACTTTGCACATGTATGGTACTAGGGAAAACGCACATCATTATGCAAACTAAGACGTTACCATAGCAACACTCTAGGCCCCAGGCTCTTTTCCAAAATAATTCACTTTAAGCCACTCGCATACAATGCCTACACTGTTCCAAACCTTCTGATGACCACAGTAAAAAATAATGTGTTTGGCAAAGGATAAATTTATTTTCCTCATTGAATGAGTCTTTTTTATTTTATGGCATTTTATTGTGCAGCTTATTAAATCCAACCATCTGTCTGTCTGTTTGTATGTTTCTTCTGTCTGTGTGTCTGGTTAACTGTCCAATCCATCTCCCACTTTTCATCAGCGGATTGTATTTCTTCCTTTTATCTGTTACCTGTACTATAATGAAAAGGAATGTCCTCAACAGCAAAGAAAGGCTCCAGACAAGAACTTGCCGCTCACTCGTGTAAACAGATACAAGACCTGGGGGAGTCCCGCGGGAATGGAGAGTACTGGATCGATCCCGCGGGTAGCGATAATCCATTACTTGTATACTGCGACATGACTACTGAATCAGGTATTTTTTTTAAAATATCGACCTTAAGGTTCCACTGGCTAAATTGCTGTGTCCTGCATGTGTAGTTTATGTACAACGCGACCTGACCGAAAGGTATGAGTATAGGACAGAAGATTTAAATTCTGAAATAGTCGATCAAGTGAATCCCTGTGATTTTGTTCTTGCTCACTTGAAATGCACAAAATAATGTAAATACGGTCAACCCTCGTTATCACGGACAGGAGCTGACGAAAGTTACAGGAGATTGACTGAAAACAACTTCCGTTATAACGGACCCTCGTATAAGATACGATAGTACGCGCGCTCTGATTTGCTAAAAAGCCATGTTTTATCAGAGTATATAACATGGTCTGCCGTTTTTTTATTGTTTTCAACTGGCGGTTTCCTTTCATCGCGCGTGTAATCTATCATATAAAACAGATATTAAAGAAGCCTTAATTCCATGTTGTATACTATTATATAAAAACACAACACTCGAGAAATGTTGAAAGCACGCGCCTTCGGCTTGTACTTTAACATTTCTCTCATGTTCTCAAATGCCCATCGTGTTTTTATGATAGTATAAAACATGATTAAGGCTTCTTTATTTGTTAAATAATTGTCTTAGTTGTCAAAATTAACCGGCCTTCTACCGTATCAAAGTAGAAAGTGCTGCGCAGTCGAACATCTAAACAGCTTAGTAAACCTTCGCGTCTTCATGGCCAAGGCCATAAACAGTAAACTTTGCAATTACGTCACTTTATACATCTTGAATAATATTAAAGCAGTTTACATTTCGTTTTCGAAATCAAAGAAACACTGATATATTCAAAAGGTATTGATCCCAGTCAGAATACCAATGTAGTATATGAGCTTTCTCTGCATGCATGTATATTAACAGCGTTAATCTTCTATTTTATCAGGTGGTTGGACACTTGTCACGCAAGTTAAGCTGGATACAGCTACACCTGGATCGTCACGAACCGACACTTCTGATTACCGCGCAATCGCTAACTACATGGATAGGAAAACAATTGTTACAATTCCAGGAATACAAGACTTGAGGCGATTAATGGGCTTTAGCCAACTACGATGGCGCTGTAATAAGAAATATATTGGAAGAACCATAGACATTATGACAACGAACGACTCGGCTGGCCATAATGTTCTTATCCACTTCTTAGATGATCCAAACCTCGCACCGCCAGCCTGCAACTCGTTTGTGAGACTACCGGATGACACTTCAATTCTGTCTGCAAACTGTATCAACTGGGGAAACACTGGGTCAGCCACGAAGGTAAACAAGTGGGGGCGGTACTCGAATAAAGGTGCCCGGAGGATTTACAACAATGCATTCGTTTGGGAGAACAAGCATCATTTCAGTTGTATTGCGCCCAAACTGCTTTGTGACGACTTCACGGGAAATTTCGGAGATTTGTCGATCGGCGATGTCTGGGAGCTGTATGTACGCTGAAGCAACCTTGATTGTCGTCAGTTGTTAGAACAATGTTGGAACATTTTTTGGAACAATCAATCTTGAATGTAGTCAGCTGTTAGAACAATGTTGGAAGTACTATTTCAAACACGAATTGTAGTGTTTCATCAGGGGATCCAAATATCGAGAAAACAATTGAAACCCGAGAGGGTTTTATTGTTTTCGAAATATTTGGATCCCCTGAAGAAACACGAACAATGAGTGTTTGAAATTACTTCTCATGCGAATGGCTAAACCGAAAATTTACATACGCTTCTTTTCAAACATCATTAGCAAGTATTGCTTACCGTTTGGACTGTTGGATGGCTTATTATACTTTTTTCCTAGCAGTGATTTCAACTATTGGTGGGTTGCAACCCAATCCCCAGAGATTCAAATAACAAAGACGTGGCCGCCATGTTGGATGAACTAGCAAGAGAAGCTAACGAGAAATATTTTGTTATTGTCATCCAACATGGCGGCCATGACGTCACATGCAACACAGCAATAGCGTCCCAGTAGTGTAGTGGTGACGAGTTGCTACAAGCAGTTGGAAGGGTCGATGTTTGAACTCCAGTGGAGGCACACTTTTTCTTTCTTTGTCGTTTCTTTACTTCTTCACTCCTTACTTGTAGTTTATCAGTATGTAAGTAGTTAGTGGTTCATGAATATGATGGTTAAGAACAGTTTCATCACTAGGTATGAAAGTCAGTTGAAATAGTTGTGATTTTGAACTGGTGTTTAATTGGGTTTCCGAACTTATGCACCTGACCAAATGCAGTCCTCTGATTGACTAAAAAGTTAATGAATTATTAATGCATTTGAGAACATTGTTGGAACGATCAATGTTGAATGTAGTCAGTTGTTAGAACATGTACAATGTTGGAACATTGTTGGAACAATCAATCTTGAATTAAGTCAGTTTAGGGAACATTGTTCCAACAACTCGCGGCTTTTCAAGTTCTCAGGCGTTCCTATTTTATAGCACTTTCAAAACTATGACATCAACTGAATGAGGTTGCAGTTACATCATTGAATTAAGAACAACGCATTGCGCAATCACAATATTAAACTTAACGCGCAGTATTTAGATCGCTTTCATAATCAGGCAATGCGAATCATTTTGTCAGCCAGGTGTAGGATATGTACTTAGGACATACGTGCTAAGTTAAGTCTGTTACGAGCAGGCGATGCTCCATACGACTGCAGTTAGTTTAATTTCAAAATCGTAAATAACATAAATTACCCGCAACAGTTAGCATAGGCTATCATATCTTGCAAAGAGATCGGAAATGCATACAGATCTCTAATCCGACACCAGCTTGTTACACCTATCTATGAGAAGGACACCAGTGGCAGTGGGTAAGTCATTTTCAAATTTGCTGCAGCTAGTGACTGGAATAGTTTAATACCAAAAGAGATGTGAGAACTAAGAACCTTACCTAAGTTTAAAGTAAGGGTGTTTAGGTTCTTCCCCGGAACCACATTTGTAGTGTGCGATAAATTAACTCTGTACATATCTATAAAATATTTTTGGTATATACCACACAAGTGAGAAGTGCTTTTAGCTCTGATTGGCTACTCAAACTCAGAATACCCTGCACTAGTCACCAACACTAAAGCAATATTAAGTGTTAAACATATTTGAGCTATTTACCGGCACAGTTTTTCTCTATACAGACGGACGCTAAGCCGGTAAATAACGTATTAAGTAATGATCGGTGTAAAAAGTACGATAAAATCCATTGTTCTGCGGCATTGAGCCTCCCTCACATGGGATTTGTCTGTGTTTTAGACTACGAAAACACTGGGCGATAATTATGAATCTTATTGTATTGTGCCTTCCTATATATATTAAATCTTATGCAATCTTATCTCCCCACCGTAACCTACTTTCTGCCTCCCAGGGTTTATTAGTCTGCTTTCATTACGTATGGTGCACGATCGCGATATTTCAGTCGTTGCATCAAAGTTTTGGAATGCCTTGCCACAAGCCATAAGAAACGCGCAATCTGTCACTAATTTTAAGCCCTTCCTTGAAAACATTCTTTTTCAGACGTAAAAGTATGGAATAATTTTGCATTACTGACTAGGAGTATATATAGCCAGAAGCACATTACCAGATTAGGTCTGTCCAACAGCAGAACAGATGATGTAGCTATTTTTAGCTTTGTGTTTCCCGCGAAATTAAAGTAGACAAAGGATACTTGCACTAAACCAATCACACGACGAAACGTCACTTCTCATTATGCATTCACGCAGCTATTTTCCTATGCGGGGGAGCGCGCATTGTCCGCAGCGCAATCAGCCATGGCAACCATTTTATATCGCGGGAATCGGATATCTATAAATAGCCACATGTTGCAATTGGTTGGTAGGAATAAATTAAAATAAACCACATTTGCTTCTTTTGTTCCTACCAACCAAGATGGCCGCTACGCTTTTGTGATTGTATTCCCTTACGAATGATTGCAACCCAAGAATATGGACATATCAAGTTTTAAAATTCCAAGAATATTAAAGTGCGGTGTAGCACTTTCTCTGTTATATATGCAATACATATGCTTCTAATGCACTTATTTTGTTTAGTGCGGAGTTAATTTTGTAAGAGTTCATTAGACCATAATTTAAATATGGAAATTCTATTGTCAATATAATAATAATAACTTTATTAACGTGTCATATGTAAATTTAGCATTACTGCTAATGGGGACACTTACTAAATGAATAAATGCAAAGATATGCATAGTACACTCGTAAAAAAAAAGAAATGTATGTGATATGTACATTAAGAATTATTTAAGAATTATTTAAGAATAGTGTTATGCCAACTATAATCTACAATGTATATTACAGTCACTCCAGAAAAGGTCGCCCACACCGCAATACGCCGACATATCCGCTGCTGCCCACTGCCCACAGGACAGAACAGTAGAGGAACAATGGCCATGCGAGCACACGGCGCGGACGACCCCTCCGGGAGTAACAATATACATATACAATTATAATAAAATAGTAATCGTTAAAAAGTGAATAAATTCTAAATGTGGAATAATACGCTCTTTAGGACTGTGTGTAAGTGTTTAGCCGTCAATGTAATTAATGTCTACATAAAGCGCAGTCGGCTCTACAGTCATTAATGTTGATAAGTATTTGTTCCTAATTAATTTTCTAAAACTCTTCAAACTCGTTTGAGATTTAACTTCCTTGTTTAATTTGGCCCACATATAACAAGGGCCAAAGTACTTAATTGAATGTTTCCCGTACGTTACAGTATTGAATCGAGAAATCTGAGTTTCTTCAGTCAGTTATGGCCGTTGTCATGACGATCAAAAAGATCTGATACATATTTTGGGCACAAGCCGTGCTTAACTTTGAACATAAGTATGGTTATGTCTTGTAAACTACGGTTGTACAGTGTTGGTAGATTGTCCTTGACCAATAGTTCACCGTATGAGTTTCTTTTATCACGGTAGATAGCTGGAAGCCTACGGTGGCCCACAAGGGAAACGCTGCAAATAAAAGAAACGCTGCAAACAAAAAAGAAACGCTGCAAACAATAAAAAAAAACGTTGAAAATAAAAAAGAAACGCTGCAAATAAAAAAGAACACTGCAAAAAATATATATATATATATATATATATAATCCGTACATCCTGTGTCCAAAGTGCAGAGTTGCCATAAAGCCATTATGGTGATAGCCGAGATGGCGCATTGTATCATGATTCCATGTTTGTTCAACCTAGCGAATTGGACAGATGTGGATGATTGTATATATATATTACGCTCACTGCTCATGCAGTTTGAGCACTCTTATGGATTGGGTGGAGAGTCTCGCTGAGACGTTCACTATTAGCACTGTGCTATGCTCGCTGCTCGCAGTTTGAGCACTCTGGTGACTTCACAATGCAATCCTACAATGTGTATCCGTACATCCTGTGTCCAAAGTGCAGAGTTGCCATAAAGCCATTATGGTGATAGCCGAGATGGCGCATTGTATCATGATTCCATGTTTGTTCAACCTAGCGAATTGGACAGATGTGGATGATTGTATATATATATATATATATATATATATATATATAAGCACATATATATGAACATAAATCCTGCAAAAATACGTTGGATCCGAAGTGAGGACCTATGCAGCCAAAATATAAACAATTAAGAATGAAAAGTCCGAAGACTACAGCAAAGCTGATATACAACGTAAAAAGCCCGCGTAATAAGAACGAAACTGCTGTCTATGGCTGCAATCTAGTCCGAGCACTTTTCGTGTCAGGCCTAGTTAACCGTAGTGCTTTGTGTTAGATTTTTATGATGATATTCTGTCGATATACATCCATTTTAGCTTCTAAACTCCAATATTCTGGACCCACAGAGCAATATTTTCCCCTTTTATGGATAACTAAGTGACCAGTCCCTCTCGCCAAATGCGCGCGCATAGCGACCTTCGACTTTTGTTTGCAGCGTTCCAGTTTTATTTGCAGCGTTTCTTTTTTATTTGCAGTGTATCTTCATTTGTTTGCAGCGTTCCATTTTTTATTTGCAGCGTTTCCTTTTTATCTGAAGCGTTTCTTTTTTGTTTGCAGCGTTTCTTTTATTTGTAGCGTGTCCCTTGTGGGCCACCGTACTTGGGCTCCCTGTGGTGTATATTTTAAATTCTCCTGCCACAGGCAGCTCGAGTATTTTTTTGCCGTTGCCAGGGCACCGCTCTCATATAGACAAAATGGCGGACAGTGCAGCTTTGTAACAACGGTGAAATGGTGGACACAAAACGACGACAAATGTGAATGTTTCTGTGGTTCAGTTTGATATAAAGTATTCCCAATTACAATGACAGCTAAAGAAGTCGAGAAGAGTGAAACTCCTGTTCTTGAGAGCCCGGAGAGAGCTGCAACTGCAAACGAACCGCCAAATTCAAGAGATGGAAATGCTATCGTCCGCGGGACTCCACAAGAAGCTATAAACGAAGCCGCAAAAAGCGGCGAGAGTTTGGTTGTGAAGTCTGAAGACGAAGATCTGGTACGTTCGTTAGTTAATATTACCATCCTGGATTCTGAAAAGGACTGTTATCATGGCTTAATATTTACGTATGTACGTATACTGTATAGACACAAATAGGTGCAATTCAATTCATGTACAGTACTTTAGTAGTGACAGTATATATCGATAATACTTTGTGTTGATAAACATTACAATTGTTATGCTAATGTACCAACCATGATTTCGAATGGCCACTTTGTGTCAGGAACCAATGGATCTCCGGTTGGCACATTAAATTATGACAAGGCTAGATAGTAGATTGCAGAATAGTCCCACCACTTCGAAAGATCACTTGAAAAGCCCTTCACAAATTGTGCAAAATTATCCATTTAGCTCAGGTGTATTTAGACTCGTTCTATGAATGATTTGGAGTTGGAAATGGGTAAGATTTATTTGAATTTCACGGTTAGGTTTTTAGAGGGTTTGTATGAGAATTTGAGAAAATGCATTATTAATAAACCAAGTGGTGGGGTACGTATTCTGCAATCGTTCCATGCACTTATCTGAGCAGCTTCGACCCCTAGCTTAGGGGTTACCCTGCGAGCAGCCTCAGGTTTTTTATATCTTTTGCTTTCCTGTCTGCTAAGAGAAACCCCACAAAACAATTGCTTTCCCTGGTGAGCAATGCATGCGCAAGCATTATATTTGACTTGGTTACCATGGAAATCGGTGATGTAAAGTTCTACATGTGACGTGGCGGGGAAATCACCAACATGATCGGTCGAAGTACAAGTTAAGACCCAACCTCTTGACACATCAACTGCCAGTTGATAAAAATATCAGCAATTTACCAAGTGTCCTGTTAATATAAGGAAGACTCATGAAACTATCCCTTCCACTAAAACATGAATATAATGATTCAAACTGATAAACAGTCTTAAAGGGTTTACAATTACTGAGCTATCGAAAATCTCATGTGTGATTGTGCCATTGTGATATATAAATATGGGCTCAAACCAAACCAGCGAAGATTTTAATTATGCCAAAAAGTCATACTCAAGCGATATCATACAGGTAAAACTGGTTTGGTAACTGGTTTATCATGTGGTTTACCTCAAAGATTTTGGAGGTGGGAATTAAGTGCGCATGCTCAACAGGGAAATCAATCGTTTCATGGCAGAGGTTTCTCTTGGCAGACAGGAAAACCATTTAGAGTTGAGAAATCTCTGCTCGCAGGTATATACATGTACCCAGGGGTCCATGCATGATCAGGGGGATTGTAAAAAGGGGGGAACAAACTTGACAATTTTCACCAGGGTGGAGGAATCTTACAAGTCAAAGTACCCTGGGGCATGTTGTCCTTTATAATAACAGTAAATCTCTTGAGATTACAATCTTACAAATTCCCTCTCTATCTTGGAACTTCAAACAAATTAAGTCAAACACTTTCCCCTAAATACCCAGGGGCCAAACTTATATTCAATCCCCTTGTACATGTATTCCCCAACATATCCCCCAGCTTCTGCTACTACTACTTAATTTACTAGCTACTACTTATTACTACTACTACTTACTACTACTACTTACCAGCTACTACATGTATACTACTGCTACTACTACAGTAAGTACTACTACTACTACTACTACTACTACTAATTAAGTACTACTACAAACAACTACTTCTACTTAGTACTACTAGTTGAATTACTACTACTACTACATGTACATGTACTACTACTACTACATGTACATGTACTACTACTACAAACTACTACTTATATAGTATAATACTAGTTAAATTACTACTGCTACTATACTACTGCATGATATATTAGCCTGCTTGCAGGCTCTGGTTGATTTGTAGTTCCTGTGGTGGGGGAGAGGAGGGGGAAGGAGGGGAAAGAGAAAGGAGAGCCTGCAACAAGACCCTTGTGTTTTTGAAATTTTCCGTTTCATCCACGAACGGGATTATATGATTACCCACACGAAATTTTTGGTATGTTTTTGGTATGCTTAAGGTTTGCCTAGAAGAGGCGACTGCGCACTTTGTTCGAAAATGGCGTGTATTATGGTGTAATTAAGCAGCATGCGTGAGCTAGCTAAAATCGAAAACTTTTCACTCATGATCAAATCATTTTTCTGCTGTTTTCTCTCATTTTCTCAGGTTTTTATTATCAAACATGCAGTAGAAATACAAGAGGTTCATTGCTAGGGTACATTAATATTAACAGAATCTCGTCGAAAATGTTGATTTTAAAATTCTTTGTGCAACGTGTACATGTAACTTGCAATGGTATGTGACATCATGGGGGGCGAATTTCCAAAACACAAGGTCTTAATTGTCACAGGCTCTCCTTCCTCTATATCTTCCTTCCTCCTCCTCTCTCCCACCACAGGAACCCCAAATTAACCAGAGCCTGCAAGCAGGCTATGCATGATACTGCTTTATATTTAACTGTCAAATTATCTCAAATTAGCTCAATGATATTATAATATTTGTTGTAAGCTTTTATTGTCACTGAAGAATATATTGTAACTTAAAAAAAACATGACAGAGTTAATTAAACAGCTATATATATACTGTAGCCAAACTGTTTTCAATCACCATGAGATCAGTTGTTTCCCTGTTGGCCAATTTAGCAATTGAAAAGTCCTGTGGAAATCTGCTGTTTACATATAATATGTGAATTATCCTGTATTGTACGACTGATCATTTCACAAACATGTCAGTCTGGTACAACTGTCATTTTGATATTTAACAATATGACAGGATGCTAGTCCAATAGCTGATATCACAGTGGTGTTAACCTATTAAAATTGAATAGCAGTCTCAGCAGTATTGAACTTAAATTTTGCCTCACTTCAATGTAATGAAGCATTCAAACTGTGTACATCTAAATTTGTTGTGCTTGTCAATTATACAAGAATAATTGTTTCAGTGATGCTTCGATCATTACAGCTATATTGCGCATGCTTTCCACATTCTTCCATCCAAAATGTACAAAATGTAATTATATATGTACATGTTTATTTTTATACAAGGTTTCTCAAGTATATGAAGGAGGCCTAAGTGATGACATGATAGCTGATGGGTTGTCACAGCTTGGTCGATCTGCTGATGGAACCATGCAAGTGTATCTTACACTCTTCTTACCAGTAAGTTACAATGTTTGTAATAATTAATAATTAAGGTACTGTATTTTAAGTTGCATACTGTATTCACAAAATATAAAATGCAGCCTATACAATTGATATCAAATTAATTTAATTTATAAAGTTACATGTATCTTGAACCACTCCTAAAGATATTGTTATCAAAGTAATTTTATTTTTTATTTTTTTGGATCATACCTAATCTTCAACTTTAAATCTTAAAAAATGTATATACATGCATGTATGACAGTACTGACTAGATATATTCTAATGATCTATTTTCTTAACCTAGGGTTGTGAATTGACTGATATAACACCTCTTGGAGAGTACATCAATTTACAGAGTGTTACTCTGTCTCACAATTCACTAACAGGTACAATGATTAAATGTGCCCTGCAATTAAAATTAAGGTGCATAATCATGTAAATACAGTATACATACAAGTATGTGTGTACAGTTTGTATATATAATGTCTGCAGCTGGACTATACATCTGGACTATACATGTATAGTCCTGTTATATTAGAGCATATTTTGTATTCAGTGCATGCATGGGCAATTCTGCAGCAAATGACTTTCAGCATGGTTATACTGTAACAATTTGCTAAAAATCGTTTCCCTATTGTTTTTGTCTTAAAGTTTCTGATCCAATCAAATTACAGTTAATTAATTGGTAAGGTAAGTTTATACAGTATGCGGTAATACGGACATGCCATATTTTTGTCCCACTCATACAAAACCCACTCTATAATAATAAAGTAAAGCAACTTAATTTAATGTTCACTTGGTAACTCATGACAGGGTTCGAAATTCATTTTCAAAGGAACAAGCAAAAAGTTGCTTGTGGATTTGAAACCTACAAGCAAAACCAAACATCAACAAGCTAAAAACTGAAACATGTTTTAATAGGTGAGGGGAGGGGGTTAAACATTGTTATTGACCCGGTATGACCAAACTTATAGTCTTAAAGTGCCTATGAACAATATTTTTATTATTATAGATATCAATTCTAAATCAAGTGAATAGTAGAATGGTAAAATATATTTTGCTTTGAATGCTGTGCCACTGAGTTAAGGAGGTTTTAATATCCAAAATGCTAATTACATGACGTCAGGGGAGGTATCTGCAATCACTTCTTAGTGGTTGTGAATGGGTGTTTCTACTGATATAGGAAGAGGCTGGTCAGATGGATGACCTTCAAGATGTTGGTAAGTGACCAAGGTTGACATCCTCCACACTTATACATTGCCAAACGCCATAATCGATGACAGGTCTCGACAAACTGCTGGCAGGCGAGCGAACATGACAAGGCGTTCCTGAATAAATACTCTACAGTCCTCCCAGTCATGCATCCTCATCACCAGAGTCTTCTGGGTAATTTTCAAGATGGCATCCATCGCGATCGGTGTTTGCTTGTGATTTCGTGAGTAAAACTATACTTTGTTGAGTGATTATTTTGGGGGCAACAAACAGTTTGATGACAGGAAATTATCACAAGTACTAAGGGAAAAAGTCCACTCGCAAAAAATGCCAGTTCATTTATTTTCTACCAGCAAATCGGTAAATTGACTCGCATTTTGCCAGTTTGCTTGTGCAAATTTTGAACCCTGTCATGACAGTCTGGTGAGACCGATAAACTTCAAAAATGAGGCCAACATGGGACCTACAATTTTACATCCTTATCCGAGAAGACGTGAAGGTCAGTAACCATTTGCATTACATGTAAATTATGCCAGCTATGTAAAGCGCCTTTGGATGTTTAGGACTGTAAGGCGCTATATAAATGTATAAAATTTATTATTATTATATTATATTTTTTTATACACTTTATTTTAAAGTGGTCCAAACTTTCTAAAGAATTTCAAGAATTTCTAAAGTTAATCTAATTAAGAAATCAAAAACATCACAAGAAATTAGTAATTAAGTTTACGTACCATGTTTCATTGGATATATATAATATTGTAATTAGCGTTTAAATGTTGTAGAGATATAGCGGACATTCAGAGGACATTGGTATGATTTGTCAAAGAATCATGATCTGAGTTCCTCCACTCTTATTTTTATGATTTTTTATATATTATAAATTAATATTAAAGCTTTCCATTCAGTTTCTATTAATTTACCAAATCCCATGCTCAAACTTGGTATTATAACTTGCTAATCCAATGTGGTCTTCCTTTAGTTATTACAAGGTTTATTTGTTAATTGCAATAACTTTACAAACTTGGTCCCAGTCCTTTTTTTCAATTTGGTAGCTATAGTGGCCATGCAATAAATTATTGTAACATTTAAAAATTACATTATAAACAATTCATTTTCTAATTAAGAATTTAGAACTTTTAAAACATTTAATATTTTTGTTGCTTGCATGGAGTCTGTGCCTTCAGTTAAAGTAAATTTGTGTAATGTTTTTTCTGATTTCCTGGTGCATCAATCACTCATCACAGTATAGCTTTATCTTTGTTGTAGTGAACACACAATACAGCAACAAGTAAATTCAATTGACTAAAGCATGCAGGTGTGATTCATTTTAGGAAATTCACATTGCCTCAGACTCAGTACTATTCCACTGACTAATAAAAATAAATATTTCTTTTATGTAATTTGTTGTACATACTTACTTATTCTCAACTTTAATGTTGACAAATATTATGTTTCTTTAATTTTCTTTCAGACCAATATATTAAACTGTACATGTAATAATTTATATATATAAGAATGAAGAAGGGAAAAAAGGTTTTGCCAAGTAACCAGCTGGCAGATAATTTGCTGGTTCTGACTAATGGGGGCCGGCCTTTAATATTACTAATTAATAGATTATATTATGGCACTAATAATATTAATATATTTAAAATATTTTTTTTAACATACCCTAATGAGTTTAGTTTGAACAGCAACATATTTTTTTGGGAAAATGTTTGCTGTATAATTATACGTAGTTAAATATAACAAAAAAATGCGATATTTTTAAACTCTGTAATTTTTAAACTACATATATGTACATACAAATGTAGTACATTATAAGTATTTTTGGTGTAATGTCTCTTTCATTAAATTGCTTTCTTATTAATTAACAGATCTGACAGCTGTTGGCAATATGCCTGATCTTATTTACCTTGATGTATCTCATAATAGCCTTACAACAGTTCTGGATTTCAAACCACCACTTGGACTCAGGGTAGGTTAAACGTGTCAATCAATAATTCTTTTATTAGATTACAATTGAAGGGCTGTGTGCAAAAAGGGTGTAAGAACCTCTTGATCACATTCTAAATTCTCCTTCAATTTCTTCGTTTTCTAAGGGAGAATTTAGAACGTGATCAATAATCGCTTAATACGTCCTTTTTGCACACAGCCCTTCAATTTAACTATATAGTTATTTAAACTTAATAATTAATATGCATGACAGTTTATGTGCATGCATGTACCTTATAATGGTAGTTCTATTAAAATGCATTTCTCAAACAAATTTTTGGTTTACTAATAATGTAATTTAGGAACTTGTGCTATTTCTGAAATTTTGCTCAGCTGCATTTTATGTTTATTGGCAGCCATTTTCTAGACCACTCCACTGCAACATGGTATTAAGTTTTCTTTTTGCACATGTGTATTCATGTATGTACAATGTACATATATATACACAATGTACTTTAATATACATGTATGAGAGGTGTGGATCCATATTACTGTAGAGGATGTACATTTACTAAAACAACACTTTTCCTATTTATTTTATTATTTAAATAATAAAATTATATTATTTTAAATTATTTAATAATAAAAATATATAATGTTCCTATCTTTGTTTATAGGAACCTTTTTTATACTGCTTGCATTATTGAATATTCAATAAACCCATTTTATTGCTATCTGTCCCCAACTAATTTGCAACAAGAAAAAAGTAAGAGCAACATTTAAGGCTCAATAATTCACGTAATGAGAGTCAGGGCAATATCTGTTCAAAAGCATTCACTCCGGATCCATTGCTGAGCTGTACAGTACATTCTAGCTACAACTGTACATCTATAATTAAAAATTGAATTATTTGAAAGTGAGTTGTCCATTATGGGTGAGATCCAAATTAGTGTTAGGATGTACTCCACTTTAATATCCACACCACACTTACATGTATATCTGCATAGTACAGAGTTTGCTTTTGATTTTAAAATATGGGGTTGAGTAAGTGTCTCCCCCCAAAATTAAAAGAGGGGAGATTTTCGGGGAATATTTTCAAACAAACAGCTGTAAATTCTCACAAAATTGTGCTGTAATGTGTGAGCCCTGACATGTACATGTACATGATCATTGTGATTATTTGTGCATTATTATCGACCTATAATTACAGGAAGTGAACCTATCACACAATCAGATTGAGAGCCTACCAGACCTGTCAGCACATCATTCACTTGTCACCTTAAACCTGGCTTGTATCCTTACCAATTCCACAAAGTAAAACTTAATTTGAAATAATAATGCATGTATTGTTTTATGATATAATTAATATACACAAAAACGTGAAAAACTACATAAATTTTATACCTGTCTAAATGGCACTGGCACTTTGTTTGAGAATGGCAATATACATGTACTTGCTGCAATCATATACATGTATACATGCATAAGCTGCAAGCAGGAGCTACAATTGTATAAATTTAAATGTATAAATTTAAATTAATCTACAAATTTAATGTATAATGGAAAGCTTTTTACTCACATCATACATAATTTTTTACTGTTTTTCCCTTGAAGTTTTCCTTAAAATTATCAAATATGTTGCAGAAATACAGGATTCAATTGTAGGGTAATTTATTTGCATCAGAATCCTACCCATGTTTGCTACTGCATATACTGTACACTCTAGTCTATGATCAGCTATTTTTGTACTCTAAAAATGCTCTATAGATTGTATATCAGGGCTTGAAATTGCAACTGTAGTCCTGTATGGGATAACATCGGCACAACTCTGTCAAGCAAGTTACAAAAGCTGCAGAACAGAGCTGCTAGCCTAAGGGTTATTACGAAGTCTTCATATGGCGTACGGTCTCACTCTCTTCGTCAAGAGCTTAATTGGGACGACTTACAAACGAGACGGGAAAAACATATTTCTACCATTATGTACAAAGTTCATCATGGAATGTGTCCCAATTATCTAACAGACATGTTTACGAAGCATTCCCAAACTACTACATACGGCCTAAGGAGCGTAAATGAAAATAACTATTTTATGCCACGCCCAAATCGTAAGTATTTAAAAAAGAGCTTTAGCTACAGTGGAGCGCAACTGTGGAATCAACTGCCAAGTGGCGTAAAAAAATCCACCTCCTTACTCTCCTTCAAGGCTGCCATTAATGACTGTTTCTAAACATCGCATCCGTAACTTTTATATCATATTATCTTTATTATTACAATATTTTAAGTAGTAGTACATTCTTAACTTGTTAAAGTACAATAGTTTATTATTGATGTAAGTAGGTTAGTTTTTAGCTTTCACGGCTACTTGAAAAGCAGCTCAGCTGAATTTGTACTACCGTGGTGAAATAAAGGTTATTATTATAACTAATACAGCGGTAATACACGCAGAGTTAAGAACAGTCCACCTTCTAGACTATATAGGTATGAATATTTCACTTCAAAATGAGAGTAACACTAACCAAACGTAAGTATAGTCATCGCGTACAACAGTAATTTAGATTACGAAACGGGTCTCTTATTGCTCAGAATGCACAGACATGATGTTATTACCAGTCCTTAACATGTCACTATAGATAACAGGATATCAGAGATCAATGGTCTGTCAGGCTGTCACAAGCTCAGGAACTTGAGTTTGATGCATAACTCCATCGACAAGATTACAAATCTGGATCATTTGCCACTACACTCACTGGATTTGGTACGTACTGTACATCTATTGCAGTTATTGCAATTTAAAGTCTTGTAGGTGTTTAATACTGTTCTGGTATTGGCCATGCATGTACATAACTCAAACTACTAAGGTAAGTCAACCTATTACCGGCCAGTTTATTTTGAATGCTACTAGTCGTATAACGAATAGGGCTATTGCCAATGTCTTTTTACTTTCGTGATCTTTAGTTTGCATAACCTGATTCCTTTCAAATTTCACTATTTTCCCTGAAAATCGATTGAACATGTCCGTTGTTGACAAGCCTATTATCGTCCAGATTAACCCACTATCGACTAAGCAATACCCATTATCGGCCACTCGATGTTTGTTCGCTTTGTAACCGTATAAAAACCTTTAAAAAAGTGTTTGGATTGAGGTAATAGAGTCACTTAGCAACTATTTAGGCCAGTTAGGCCCGTAAAATGTACTTTGCTTTTTTCACTATAAATTTGTTTGTATACACTCTGGGAAAAACGGAATTCCCGCCACGGCCTCGTTCGCGCGGAATAAGTTCATCATGTTTCATCCACAAGGTGGCCGATAACAGGGCCGTGCGGAGTTACGTTAAGAATTTACTTTCGGCAGAGGAAAATCGCCACAGGACGCGATAAAATATTTTCATTAGATAAATATTTGCCGATAGAGTTCTGTGCTGCTTTCGGGGCGCTATTGGCTGGTATGGCGCTTTTCTTGAAATCTGAACATTTTTAAGCCAAAAGGTTTATAGGAAAAAGTCAGTACATGTACCAACCTAACCGATGCTATCTTCTTTAAAGTATAACTGGAAACACATAATTATACATAAAAACATAAATGTTTCTTTAAGTTCGCTATAGTTTGGGCACGTCTTATACAATGTATAAGCAGTATATTTCTATTTGATCTCAAGGTAAGAATGTAAGCCTAAAGTGGGTTTGTGGCTTATACTTATAAGGTGTCAATTACGGTATATAACAAAGGAAAACAAGAGTTCATGCAGATCCTCTTCAGTTAGTGAAAAATGATTGATACGATTAGTAATAAAAAATGTTGTTAACCTCGGATGAATGAAGCTGATTAGGCCTCTACCAAGATATGCTAATGTTATCCGAGACTCATTCCACACACACTCCTAACTACATTCATATATTCTCTAGTAAGATATGCTAATGTTATCCGAGACTCATTCCACACACACTCTTTACTACATTCATATATTCTCTGCACTCAATGATGATTTTTATGGAGGGAGGAAACTTCGGAGCATGGTAACAATCAACAAACTCAACTCGCAATTATGACGGCGCGACGGTAATCGATCTCGGGCCACAGTGGTGAGAATTAGCGAGCGGTTTTACGCGTTGCGTCACCCAGCTCCTTAACTGTTCAGTAATAATAAAGGAATATTACCCTATCGGTAGTAATTAATGGCAGGAAACCCTTAACCTTGGATTACAGTAGATTTAAACACCATCAACCCTTGGTTAGGGTTTGGGGTTTGGAGTTAGATATTATGCTTGGTTGGAGTATGCCGTTACCATAGCAATCCTGTCAGATTCCTACACAAGTCAAGTAGAGCAGATTTCGTACGAGTGCGACAAACTACAGCACGGTTGCCGTACGGCATGTCGTGACGTTGAAATGGTTTTCCATTGTTTTTGTCTTAATAATCCAATGAAATCACAGAGTTATAGTACAGCTCGTTTACGGACATGCTGTAGTTTGTCCCACTGCACTAATACGAAATCTGCTATAGTAATGATGTTATGTATTTCGTACATGTATAGTATGTCCTATAATGTTTGGCGTACACTGTAATTCTTACACCCACTTTTCCCCCAAATATATAGAGTCATAACAACATGAAGAAAATTGAAAATTTGGAGACACTGACAACACTACAGGTAAGTTTCGTTATTACCGTTTTCGTTGAAGTGCGATCCTGAAAGTCTCGTTTGGAAAATTGCATTTAGCCAAATCACAAAGCGTCCCTCCAATCCATACAAACGTCTCTTATTTTTGAAAGCTCACCACCGGGTAAATATGGAACGAAACGTCACCAAACTCATCAAACTTATACTAATTTCGGTGTGCTCTTTCTTATGATGGAGTTCAATTTCTGATTAAATTATAATGAAATTGACATTACAAACTCGACCCAGTCCTTTTTTCGTTTCTAAAGTGGCCAATTAAGTCTAGGCGTCACAAGTGTTGTATGAGACTGGACAGACTTAAGCCTCCCCATGTGATTGACGGTCAGCTTGGAAATGCAATTTTCCAAACGAGACTTGAAACTTTCAGGGTCGCACTTCAACGAAAACGGTAATACAATATTATTGTACAATGTAAGGCTGAAGGACACGCAGTAGTTATTGTATGTTAGCGACAGGAGAGCCATTCAGTGCATATAAGAACTAGTCATGTTTCAAATATTGCATTGCAGAAATTCAGTGTGGCTAAAAACAACATTCGTAGTATGAAAGGTTTACAGAACCATCCTATCCTACAAGAAATAAACCTGCAAGGCAACCAGGTGCGTGATTTACATGTAGTTACGTATTAATGTTACATGCCGCTTTAATACATGATTGTATATGACAGCAGTTAGTCAGTAGTTACAGTTGGCTGGCTGAATTAGGGACACCCAACAATGTCATAAAAACGCATATCCTGATGTTTTTATAACAGATTAGATGAATTTAAACATATATATAAAAAAAAAATGTTCAGCATGCAGCATGCAAAGGCATCTTTAATACTTATATTTGCATGTAGTTGAACTGCTAAAAGCGCTTATTATAGACCACAGCTATCCCAAAGTATTGTACCGAAAAAAACTCTGTTTTTTCTTAATTACCCAAGAGTCATACTACTTGTCCATATGGCACATGTTTGAATCTTATCACAAATAACGTAATTATAGCGGAGCTCGATGCACATGGCGAGCGATCGAACTATTTGCTGCACCTCCTCTCTCCGACCGACTCCCACGCCACGTGCCCCCCCCCCCCCCCCCCCCCCAACCTCTAATATTTGTAGCAAGTTTTCCCTTCCACAAAGTTGATTATGCCTTGATAGCTGAGACGGGAGAGCGCGCGCTAGCGGAACACGCGTTTAGCATTTATGGGATCGGGTGTTCGAGTCTCGAAGAGGACGCCTACTTCTCCCTCTTTTATTTACCGGACAACATTTATTTTAGTTCTAGCTCCTTTCCTCATTCTGGTATTTTTCTTCCTTACAAAAGTATCATTTTAATAATACCGGTAACCACAAAAAAACTCTTTCAAAGCGAGCGATCGAAAAACTTGCTTCAAGCCCGCTGTCCGAAATATCTCTCAACTAGTCAATAAACCACAATTCCTAGAAAATAGCCACTCTATTTTACGGCCGACAGAAATCACAGGTCTAGCCGTGATCTGAAATAATTGGAGCTCCGACTATAGGCTTGCCTATTAAATCGCGGGCGCGCTATTTTCACGACGTACACGGATTACCGTATCTCGCCGTGAACCGTGAAATTGATTATTTTATCGTACATGTATAACGAGGGGGACATTGGGGGCTCGCAATACCGCAAAAAAAGCCGAAAACACCGCATCACCGCATGTAATGTTGACAAAATACCGACACCGCAATGATGCAATAATTTATTTAAGGACGGTGCCTACTAATTACAAACCAATTTGTTTTATAAAAATCTATATGGATTGTTTGAACCCCCTAAGGAGCTTTTGAAATAAGAAAAAAATTATGGGGTACCCATACGTTTAAGAGAGATAATTAAGGATGAAAATCGAAAAAAGTGCTGACTCAGCATTTTTCTTTGTCCGAGAAACTATTTTTTAATTCGATTAATATTTTGGGTTATCTGGCAAAATATTAGGGCAAAAAACATTAGGCATAGCGTTCTTCGCATAGGATGCTAATCAAACCATTTATCTTACAATGATTATGATTTTTTGTACACATTTTGCTTTGTAAGCCTCATTAGTGACCACGAACAGACATATATTTTTTGCTGAAATGACATCGAGTTTCAATTTTATAAAGACAAAAAATCTATATTATAGATTACAAAAAGAAAAAATGGGGGTATCCACTCGTTTTAAAAAGTTATGGGGATGGTAGGCTTCTTTATCGCTAATTTTATTTTCAAAAATTGACATTTTTAACCAAGCCCTCCCTAGTAAGTCTGAAAATTTGTTTCTTTTATTGCATTCTGTGAGATTGTCAAGATGGCGGCGGGGAAAAGAGTCAGTCCCGTCTTTCGACTTTCTTCATTGAAAATCAAACCTGTTGCTGCTTCCTTTGTGCTCAAACCCCATACAGTCCTTCCTTCTTCATTCTTCTTTGGATTTCCAAGAGGTTTACCCGTTTTCACAAAGGTTATTTGACCGTATTCACACATTTTTTATACTGCCGAGTCCATGTTTGGAGAAACTGACGAAACTCAAAAGCATTGACAGGCCTATAGCAAAGGCGCTGGGCAAAAAGACAGCAGCGATTCATAGCAGTCCAAATAACCTTCATTCAATTGGTAGGGTAAATCTTCTAAATCTACGATTCTTCGACCATCTCCCCACGATAAATTATCACTTAAGAGTTAATATGGTCGGCTCTTTTAATACCATTTCAGCTGAAAATTGTCTTTCGTGGCCGTGTAGTGGAATTTAAAGATTTCCCAAATCGTTCATTTCTCAAGCATATCTTTCGTCCGTATTTTAAAATCCTTCATCGTTCTGTCTGTCAAATTACACAATTAACACAGCTTTTTCAAAATAGTTCTGCCAGGGGGATGACCCGCGGGACACAAGATGCGCAGAACGGCGTGCGCGCTGCCATTAGTAGGCACCGTCCTTAAGAGTCCCGTGATTTTCATGGATTTGACTTCGAAAATAAACGTTTCACCGAAACCGCAGGTTTGAAAATACAAACAACGCACACCGCAGGATTTGAGATCACCGCAATACCGCAATATAGGATTGAATTCACCGAAATACCGCACTAAAAACTGACCCACACCGCAAACCCCAATGTCCCCCTCCATAACCCGTACGCCCGTACGCCCGCACGCGTGTTCTTTTCAAAACCACTTACAAAAATCACGTGATTTACCGTGAGCAGACCGGAAAAGCCGTCCAGCCCTGCTTCATGTTATGCTTGTTGTGTTGCCGTTATTATATGATAACAAGTTACGTTCTAGGTCGGGCCGAATGGGAAGATGTTTGGCTCTCAGCCATTTTGTACGGTCCTCGTACGACATGACCTCGAGCTAAACAGTTCTCCCCCAGCCCTCCCACACAGGCAATAAGTACCTAGTCTTTATTGCTAACTAATTTAGGATCAATATTTTTATATCCAGATTATTGATATCGCTGAGGTTCGGTACATCAGAGAACTGAAGCTGTTGAGGAAACTCAACCTCCTTAACAACCCGATCCAGGTAACGTGGTGACGTTAATATTTGTACATTAATGATAGGCATTAACAATACTGTGCAGTTTTAAAAAGTACAGAAATTCGACACATCTCAGAAAATACCGGGGGGTCAAGAGAACGATCACAAGAGTAAAAGGGGAACTGAACCCTAAAATCAACCAAACGTTTATACAAAGATGAATTCTGAAGAAGTAAGTTCTGTTATTTTTATTTCTGTGTTGCGCGTCTATTAAGAGAACATCTGAAAACCTCCGCTATGTACAGAGGCTCAAGTCTTGTAATTTGTGACGTCAGGTACAGGAAATAAATTAGTTTTGTCATGCTGTCCCTGGCATTGAAAAAACTAACTAACAGCTTCTAACCGTGTATGATGTCAGTTATTCTACTATAAAGTAGCGAGCTCGCTTGGGTTTCAGGCACTGCGCTGAAATGATAAGCAAACTGAAAATATATCTTCCATCATTATCTGGGGCAAGTTTGGGGAAACCTTGATCAACATTTACATCAATAACATGAAAATGGTCGTGAAGCTAATGCATTTAATGTGTTACTAGTTACTGGAGGCGGTGATTGTTTGTCCTTGGTATGTGTGACGTACGATATGGGAAAATTTGCACTGAATTGAGCCGCCATATAAGCTAGAATTATTAGCAGAGAATTGGTTATTCTTCGAACTTGAAAACTAAGTTATCTTCATAGACGCGCAACACATAAATAAAATAGCAGAACGTATGTATTTCGAATACATCTATGAATAGACGATGGTTGATTTTAGGCTTCAGTTCTCCTTTAAAAGTTTTGTTAGTTGAGACATCACGGCCAATTAGATTGGGGACTGGTTCATAGTTGGTGCCAAATCAACCAGTGTCATTTGCGAACCTCACAATCTATCAGTTTCCTTTCCTGTAATCCAATTACGAATTGCACGAAATAATTAGGGTATTCAGGATCTGTTGATTACCGTACTAATATGTCTTAAAATTATTCTTACTGGAGCTGAGTAGCTTGTGCTCTAAAACTGAATTTTGCTTGGTGGCCATTTTAATTCAATGGCATCACAAATGAAGGCTGAGACAAAGATTGCATTGTTGTTTTGTAACAATGCTTTGAAGTTCACTTTTCGGGGAGGGGGGGTTTCTAAAACCGCAAAATCGCATCACATATCAAAGAAATTCCGAAACCGCACATCACGAGTAATGAATTTAGTTTCAAATTAAAATCCGTTTATTTTTATTTATTTTTCAATATCTTTTTTCCTCTTTTTTTTTTCAATGTAACGAATTACGATTTTGGTCATTTTGTTTTTAACCAAAATTATACAAGCACCAAAGTCACCAAAAGTTCCAAAAGATCGCATGGAATGAAGGTCAATGAAGTTTGCCAGGAGCCCATTACCAGGAGCGTCCATATATACTTTACCCGGTGAGTCAACGTATGACCGGTTTGAGCTATTTTTAGAACATGTTTCCCAGGTAACTGCCTTCTGACTCTGCTGCGATCGTGCAAATGCTTGCCGTAATTATCGAGATTAAGAATTATCTATTGTTCTTTGAGGTGATTTTACTAACGCTGCATTGTCCTGACTATGGTTTGATTGGATCCCGAAGTGTGGGCACATGAACTCCAGTGAGATCTGTTCTAAATATAGCTCAATCCGGTCATACGTTGACTCACAGACCTAGTATGGGAGATGGGACGCTCCTGGTAATGGGCTCCTGAGTTTACTTACCGCATGTATAACGAAGGATGGTTCTGCTACGATCAATGCAGTGACAGTGTTCTTTGTACTCAGACATAAAACCACATAAGTACAACCGCGCTTTCTTTCTTTGACACGCGACTTCAGTTGTTTAATGGGTAATGGTCGTAATAGATGTGATATATCCCAGAGTTCATATCAAGTCACCGAGTTTGATGTCAACTGTCTATGGTTTGTTAGCAAAATAGTCCTGGTTAGCTCAGTGCGGGAGGTCGTGGGTTCAACTTCCGGCCAGGCCAACACCCAGGGTCTTAAAATAATCATGGAGAAGGCGCTGCATTTGCTTTACATCTGCAAACGGTTAGACCACATCTTCCGACATCTCCCGTCTACCTTCACGTTTAACCCTCTATACGGTGGACGTTAAAGATCCCGCTGTGCTATTTGTACGAGTAGGGGATTTTCGCCCGGTGCAACGGTCTGGTCTCGGAGGCATTATACTAACAACACTCATGAATGTAAACTGCATGGCTGCACTATGCAGTCTACATTTGTATGTACCGTAAAAGCAGTCCGACGATAAGTCATCCACATAATTTAATGTGCAGCTTTAGGGTGTTTGGTGCTTGGTTTTACTTGAAGATCGTGACTCAAAGACCTCAAAAGGTCCAAACGATTAGGGCCAGATTAGCCAGATTAGTGCAATTATCGTCATATTACAAACGATATGTTGAGATTCGAAGCGGTATGAAAATAGTGACAGTATTCAGATCTATTCAGTTCGTATGAATGTGGCTTGTGAGAAATCTAATCGGTCTATGTCCCTCTATCAACTTACCAAATCGTTTCCCGCAGCTTCACCACTCGCTTCTCCTTTCCAACTTTACATCTAAATTTGTTTTTCCTGAGGTAGTTTTCCCCACCTTTTCCCTCTTCGTAAAAAGAGCAACGCAGTCAATTATACCTTCGGGTCCTTCGGGACTCGCTTGCGGACCTTGCGACATGGCGCGACGCGATGTATGTAGGTTCTGCAATATCTGGCCGAGGCAACGAGGTCGCAAAGGGTCCAAAGTTCACATTACAACTCACGAACTTGAAAACAGTATTATCATTGGATAACAGACAATCAAGTGAAATATTAACTGGAATTGCAAACCGCAATTCACCACTACGTCACGTAGAGTTGAATATTAAAGACATTGCGACATCAGATCACATCAATACCGGAAACCGCAAACCGGAATTAAAAATCGTTCACCGAATACCGTTTGTCAAAAACCATTAGATCCGCACACCGCTGTGTTTTCCAAAACCGCAAAACCGCATTTTGAAATCAACATTACCAAAAAACCGCAAGAATATTAGCTGAACTCCGCAAATCCGCAAACCCCCATGTCCCCATGTTCGGGTGAAATGCACGCATGCACATGCGTTTTGCAGACCTGTCTTTAACAGTAACATGTTCCAACAGGCACTGGTAGGAAAGCTACATGTTACTATAGATGGTTTGCATTCAACCCCCAGAGATTCAAATGACAAAGGGCATGCCAGCCTTCTTGGTGTACAGAACAAAAGAAGCTAACGAAGAATCTATTGTTAACTGTACACCAACATGGCGGCTATGACGTCACGTGCAAAGGGTCCATAGACATACATGTGTACACGGAAAGCTCATCTTCTCTTCGCTAAATTAATTTCTCGTCTTCTTCAGTTATCTCTGCTTGACTATGATTTTGTTGCGTCTTTCAAATGAGACCCGTTCCCAGGTGCAGTACTCTTCCATTTTCCAATAGCCGGCTGAGGATGAAGTGCTGTTGAAAGCAAGACTAAGCTACATGTATGATGTGATTATTCATACGCAGCTTAAACAACGAAAATTAGCATTACAATGTGGAATGTTTCCAAGATATATGTTGTTTTTAATGAAGTTCCGATTGTGGTTGTCTATGAACATACCCTATTTATCATTTCCTCTCTCTTCCCTGCCTTCTCGCGAATTTAGACAGAAGCTTGTCCTCGGTCCCTTTGCCCAGCTGTTATGTTGTCACGGACCAGATGTTGTCAGTATTATAATGTTTTTAATAACCTATTTTGATGGTAAAAACGCAGGAAGTAGTATTCCCTTCGTCACTTCTGAGGCTTGCACATACCGCGCTTGCCAAATCTGTAGACCCCTTCAAAATGTCACATACTAGCTAGCGCTAACATGAGGTACATCCCAATGCCGCCGCCTCCACGACAGATAATAATAAAAACAAGAAATGAGCAAACAGCAGCAACGGAAATAAACAAAGAAAACTCAAAAGCCTGCAAGTAACTGTGAAAATGTAGCTCCATTTATTTTTCAGTTTCATTGTTAATCCTCTGTGCTGTCTTGCTGTAGGGCATGCCAGACTACAGGTTGTCTCTGCTGTTCAGGATACAAGCATTACTGGAGCTGGACAATTCTAAAGTGACTTCAGAAGAAAAGGTACATTGGAGAGATGTATCACTGGGCAATAAACTAACTAGCTGGATGGGTTATCGTTATGATATCATGCAGCGTCATGATGATACAATACAATGCAACACAATAAACTAACTAGCTGGATGGGTTATCGTTATGATATCATGCAGCGTCATGATGATACAATACAATGCAATGCAATAAACTAACTAGCTGGATGGGTTATCGTTATGATATCATGCAGCGTCATGATGATACAATACAATGCAATGCAATAAACTAACTAGCTGGATGGGTTATCGTTATGATATCATGCAGCGTCATGATGATACAATGCAATGCAATGCAATAAACTAACTAGCTGGGTGGGTTATCGTTATGATATCATGCAGCGTCATGATGATACAATACAATGCAATGCAATAAACTAACTAGCTTGGTGGGTTATCGTTATGATATCATGCAGCGTCATGATGATACAACACAATGCAATGCAATAAACTAACTAGCTGGATGGGTTATCGTTATGATATCATGCAGCGTCATGATGATACAATACAATGCAATGCAATACAATGCAATGCAATGCAATAAACTAACTAGCTGGATGGGTTATCGTTATGATATCATGCAGCGTCATGATGATACAATACAATGCAATAAACCTTTTTAACAAGGGAAAGGACGTATTAACCATGAAAGTTATCTAACATACGACCCTTAAAAAAAATAAAAAAAATAAAAAATATCACTACTAAATTGTGATACAATAAGTATATATGCTAAATAAGTTATACAAGAAGTGCTAAGTTAAGTAAATCATTATAAGACTGGTATAAACATAAGATATGTGAGATAACTGTACTGTATGTAAACGCAACGTTAGGTATAATATCAGTCGATAAAATAATAATAATGTAATAATATAATATCAATAGATAAAAATAAGTTATCTAGAGATACATTTAATTTACTCAGAAGCTTGATATTAGAGAATCGCTATGTTTTATCTTAAAACCTGCGAAAAATTCACACCAGCCCGTGCAAAAAGTTACTGAGAAAAAATAAAACGTTTATAGTGCCCTTCCTACCGACCGTATCTTTTTTTAAGTGTAACCGGAAACACGTCTACATTTTTCTTATTTGGCCTAATGATGACGATTATAAGGATGATAATGGTAACGGTGATGATAATTATGTTGATGATGATGACGATTATAAGGATGATAATGGTAACGGTGATGATAATTATGTTGATGATGATGACGATTATAAGGATGATAATGGTAACGGTGATGATAATTATGTTGATGATGATGCTGTTAGTCTGCTTGCAGGCTCTTTCAATGCCTCCGGTGCAAATTTCCCTTTCGTAAGCGGTCGGTGCCGTTCATAACAGTCGATGCCATTTTACAGAACATTAGATGCCATTTGAAACAGTCGATGCCATTTCTGCCCTTGAAGCGACACTTCAGAAATTTTTAGAACGGAAATACTCACAAGTACGCCATCCTCAACTATATAAAAAATATTTAGCATTTGGGAAGAATCGAAACAGAACAGTCGATGCCATTTGTAACAGTCGATGCCATTTTAGAGTAACAGTCGATGCCATTTTAGAGTAACAGTCGATGCCATTTTAGAGTAACAGTCGATGCCATTTTACAGAACAGTCGATGCCATTTGTAAAAATACATACAATACAATACATTAGAATTGATTAGTGTATGCTAATGGCAAAGCAAGATAAAAGTTCTAAAAAAGCGGTCATCGGCAGCGAAATCCCTCGTGGCGTAGTGGTGAGGGATTAGTGACGGTTAGGGTTTCGTTTAAAATCAGGGTTAGGGTTTGTAAAATGACATCGACTATTATGAATGGCATCGACCGTTTACGAAAGGGAAGTTAGCGCCTCCGGCACTCGCTGGCATGTACGTAGCCTTGCCCTAACTGTACTGTAACTTACTTTATCAAACTCATTAATAATTCATGAAGCAAAAACAAAGGAAATCACTGAGCGATAAGTGATCTGTAAATCTGATACAGATTTCGTCCTGATTTACATAAACTTTTGCTTCGATTTTCTCGGGCAAAATAACTGACAAAATCACTCTATTCACCTAGACGTTTGATAAGCCAGATACAGAATTCGTGTCCGTGCTTTATGGGATTTACTCGCTTGCAGCTCGAGTTTGTAAATCCGATAAAGCACGGCTCTGTGTCTATTACGTACCGTAACTATTACGTACCGTAACTATTACGTACTGTAACTATTACGTACCGTAACTATTACGTACCGTAACTATTACGTGCCATAACTATGTAATTTGATTCGGATCAGAAAGACAAAAGGAATAGGAAACTATTGCAACGTCACGGCATGTCGTACAGTATGCGAGCCATAAGTCACTGCCGTAACGAAATCCGCTCTAAAAGCACAGTAATACCGATCTTGGCGCTATTCCCACAGCACTCTAAAATGAGACGCGAAGTGTAAAATAAGAAAGAAGTCTTAATAAACATGTGCTGCACATATCATTGGTTATCTAACCCCTTGGGAGAGTAATAAATACCAGACCGAGTACTCCTGCTCCACTCACTTCATATTGATCAGCGCCAAGTAGAGCAGTGGAACGGCCCACCTCCCACCCTTTTTGCGGGAAATTCGTGTGGAACGGGATCGACATGCAGTCGTTCCATCTCTTCTTGAACGCTTGATGAACTTTTCCCCATATCTTATTACAACGAGCGTGAGTTGCAAGTGTTGTGAAATAGAATACTTTTTTCCTTTTCAAATTTCTTTTTTGTTTTGCATTTTCAAAATATTTTGAAATCGTTCAGGTATAGTCTAGCTCATACCAATGCCACTCAATAACCAGTTAATATTAATACATATTTGTTTGTATTAGATTGCAGCAGTTAATATGTACAGCCCCCCTATGGAGGTGGTGGCATCACGTGACCACATGCTTCACGTGGTCAGATCGCTACTACAACCGACAAGTATATACAATAGGTATATGTAAGGGTTATTGGCCTGAAGCGAGGGAATATGGGACTAATTCACCAAGGGTGGCACCCGAAGGTGGCATCCGAGGTGAATAAACCCCATATCGAACTGAGCGGAAGGCCGTAGGGTTTCCGAGATACATGTATATGCCTCCAAAACGAACAAAGAAAACCGAGCCATGTGAAAATAAACGTATGTCACTGCACTACATGTTCAGCCAACATGTCGCACTTGAGAATAGATGAAGTAGATTTACCATAGAAATTGCATTTTAAAAATTATTTGTATTTTCATGTAGCTGACATGCCTTAGTAATATTTTCCCCCAATTCAGAAATATTCTTGAAAGATATTAGTCTTTAAAACAATAAGTTACATCAATAATAATGCAAGGTGGAAGTCAACTTCTTAGCAGTGTTCTCATGGGTCTGGGCACGAGGTACTATAATTGATGTTTCACTAAAGGCCTTGCTTGTTTCAGCACCCTCCCTAGCGTGGACACACCCTACCCCATGCTTGTATTATGCGGACCCACTGGCTCTGGGAAACGACTCTTAGCAAAACGACTGTGTCAGGAGTTCCCGGATTTCTTCGGCCTCGGGTGAGTGTGTATGATCTGAGCATGTGCGTGGAAGGTTCTCACCACAGCCATCTCAAAATCAATCCCTCCCCAAAAAATACAACAACAACAACAAACAAACAATAAAACAAAAACAACAGAAGCCCCTGGCATGTTATACACCTGTGTTTGACCATAGTTAATAGAGTGGAATTGTTAGGAAACTCAGGGACCTTCTTTGTTATGTGTCTTTGTTAGCTTTTTTCAACCACTACCGTGCACAAAACACAATAGAAATTCCAACATGTTAATCAATCAGCCAATAGAAACGTGTGAGTTCAGTCGTTCAGGGAACGCTAATGAACTATGATCGTGCACAATCTTTTGTCTTACCTCTTCCAACCTAAATCGCAGCGCCTTTGTTAGCCCTTTTGAAGTTTGCCGGGTTTCCTAACCATTCCACTCTATTAACTATGGTTTGACAGGTTAAAAGGTTAAATGTCTTTTTAAATTATGACATTGTATTTCGCACATTATAACACTTTGCTATTACTAATACAGTAGTAGTGTGTGCAGTAACTGACGTGAGACACCTGTTGTTCACAGAGTATCTCACACGACACGACCTCAGCGCAAGAAAGAAGAGAATGGCGAAGACTACTACTTTGTGACTAAAGAGGAATTTGAACAGGGCGTCATGTCGGTAAGCTCTCGATACTCGTCGTTGCCACACTAGCTTACAGTATTGATATGTTCATATTCCTTGTCAACATCTATCTATCACGACAGACAAATGATCCCAGGGTCCATTACGACAGTGGTATTGAACTGATAACTGACCCGGTGCAGTCCGCGTCAACGACATCAATAAGATATTTATTCGATGGTTCATTTCATGAAAACCAGCTGTACGGCAATCATAGCTGACAAATGATAATTAGTATTTATATTGATGTCACACAGGGCCGATTCCTAGAGACGTGCCAGGTTGGTAGTCATCTCTACGGGGTGACAAGAGACTCAGTGGAAGGCGTGGCAAGAGAAGGACTTGCTGCGGTATTCAGCATGGAGCTGGAGGTACGACCTCATTAATGATATCTATCTACATTATTGATACTTTGTATCAAAAGGCAAACTATAAAATTTTGGTTGCAATACATGTATGTGATCGAATGGTCTGTCAACATTTCGCTGGAAGTGCTCGTAGTTTTTAGTATTTGTGTGCATGAACGCTCGTGCTGTGAAACTGTTTGGCATTCACAATGGTGGTAAAATATTATTAAGGGAATAACATGTCTTTTGGAGGGCATGTGTGTGTTCTGTTCAGCCTGCGTAGTACCGTTTGCGGTCCGAGCGTATGGTACTACCAGGGCTGAAAAAACAACATGATCCGACAAAAGTTCTTTTTTAGTATTATTATCAAGATACAAGGCCAATTTTGGCTATTGCTAATTGGGTGAGGTTCCTTGAGTGCTTCAAACTTTTCAAAATTACTCGTTGGTGCGATTTGCACCTGCATGGCTTCCCGCATCAGCGCCAAAATATGATTGGTCTAAATCGATGGGATGATACCTCTTTAAGGGGCTACGTCATGGTACTGCGCCGATGTATCGAGTACTCGCTCGGTTGGTGGCTGTTAATTGGATACAAACAGTTAAACTTCCCTCACTCAATGCTTGATTGAAAGGATTTTCAATATTTTCCCTGGAGACTGTTTGTAAGGACTGTTTGTTAGTCATGTTTGCATATTTGCTTTAAGCATCCCACATGGCCGACTGGAGAGGTTCGTTAGTTCATATCAAAATCGGTGGAAATAGCTGTTTCCGGCCCGGAACGCGAATGTAAAGTCTATTACCGTAACACAGCCCCTTTAGGCCTGTTGAGGTTCTCCATCCACCTTCGAGTGGTAAACAGAATATTAGCCAATGTTTTTCAAATATTAGTAGCAAATGTTATGACAATCTAATCACTGCTGGTTCATTCTAATGGCTGACACCCACTCGTTCTCGTACCCAGGACAGATGATCGTCTCTGCCTATAAAAAAATGTTCTCTCATTACAGTCAGAACATGTTGTTTACCTGTGAACCCCATGTATTTATCATGGGTTACGTAACCCCGCTACTGGGGTGTTACATGTTGTTTTAGATACAATACGTCATTAGTGGGACAGTACTATATAGTCTGAGTTACGTAATGAACAGTCATTCGAGTCCTACGTCCGCCGCTCGTCTTACAAATTAAATACCCAATGCATGATCACAAGTCGTTATATGGTTTCTAGTTATAATTTACTAGCGTTCACAAATTATAGATTTTGTGGAATAATATTACACTTATAAAACGCTATTTCAGTATTGTAAGAGAGATGGGTTAATGAGTTTCCCATTCAAGTATTATTGTAATTTTCACGATACATCACGTATTTGCTGTATTGCTGTCTATCATAGAGTTGCAAATAGCCAGTTATTGTCAAATTAGTGTTCGTGAGTGCATAATGGGCAATTTGCTCTAGATTACAACTTATCATCGTGTATATTGAAGTTATGATAGTTAATAAAGAGGGCGCACGCGGTTCGTGTGGACACACCCCAATGAGTGGTTGCCTAATACATGATAAATGTTTTATGTTCGGTTGAGCGGGGAGCGAATTAGAACATAAATATAGCTCTAGGTGGGTGAGATCTCGTCGTTTACCTGTGAACTTGTTTACTGACGGTTATAGGGTTAGGTTTGTGGTACGGGTTAGGTTAGCATTTTTAAAAGTAACAGTCGTTCCGTCGCAAGTTTCTGTGGCTCATTGGTAAAGTTCTGGCCCCGGTTGTCTAAAGGGTGGATAAGTTATCCAGTGGATAAGTGCTATCCAGCGGAAAAAACCGCTATCCACTGGATAGTTATCCACCGTATAAAAAGTGGTTGCACAAAGCCTGGATAGCGTCGCGTATAACTATCCAATGGAGAAATCGCTATCCAGTGTGTCACTGCTAAATGGTTTTTCAGTTGCCATGGTAAAATGTATCTGACCTTGTTCAGTTCTCGCTCTCGCGCACAACAACAATGGCGGAAAACATTGAGCCAGAGCCGATTAAGAGGAACAGAAATTGTAATTTTACAGCTGCTGAGTGCACGGTTATCCTCGAGGCAGCAGAGAGAAATCTCGGAGTGATTAAAAGTCAGTTCTCGACAACCTTAATATCTAACAAAAACAAGACAAGAGTTTGGGAGGAAATCGAGGGGAAAGTGAATGCACTCGGTGTTTATCGGAGGAGCGTATCAGACGTCAAACTCTCGATCTTCTATTCCTAGGTGGATTGAAATCCTCTAAGTTGTTATTTAAAAGGAGAAGTCTACGAGCAGCCATGTTTGTTTTCTACATTTTTATTCGGTGGATAAAAAGTTATACAACCTACCTATAAGCATGGATAACTTTATCCGCTGGATAGCGCCATCCGTGCTTTGTGCGCCCAAACTTATCCAGTGGATAAATTTTACCCGCTGGATAGGGAGTTATCCACCCTTTGAACAACCTGGGCCATGCAGGTCTTGCACACCGAAGGTCTCGAGTTCAAACCCCGCGGTGGGAAATCGAATGGTAAGGTATAAAAGTAAGATTTATTAATTAGACAAATTTAACTTAGAGAGAGAGAATGCTGAAAGGGGTTAGGATCTGTACAGGACCCGAACAGAACCTGAAGGATTTATAGGAATGGACTCATGGAAAGTGGATGGAACGTGGTAAACTTCGCTAATATATTCCTTACTTTACAACCTGAGTCACGAAACTTGGTCAAGCGCAAACATTAATGACACATGTGACTCCAAGCTGATGACGTCATTAGTCACCTGACTTTACAAAATTGCTAATATATTCTTACTTTACAAACCTGAGTCACGAAGCGTGGTCAACATTCCCCCTCTAGAGCAAACATTAATGACACATAACTAAAGTCATGTGACTAATGACGTCACCAGCTTGGAGTCACGTGTCATTAATGTTTGCTCTAGAGTGGGAGTGTTGACCAAGTTTCGTGACTCAGGTTTGTAAAGTAAGGAATATATTTAGCGAAGTTTACCACGTTCCAGTCCATTTCTATAAACCCGTCAGGATCTGTTCGGGTACAATTGGGGATCTGTTCGGGTCCTGTATAGATCCTAGGAAGGGATAAGGAGATCATGAAAGAATATTTTGATATGCGAAATTGCTTAGATGATCATCTAACCTGGGTTCAACCCACTTTTGTAAATTTAGAGCAAGTGGGTGTTAGCCATTTAAAATTGGAGAACCGGGTGTCGCTGCATTGGTTGGTATACAACCTGGGTCTTCGACGCGAAAGGCAGGAGCGCTAATCACTTTTTAACATTGCTGTTCTGTTGTGTCTTAAGGGAGTGTTGAGCTTCAAGAATACCTACTTCAAGCCACGATACGTTCTTGTCACTCCAATCAACCGCCAGGTAAGGTTGTGTTTACCACTAAGATAACACCAGACTGCTCATGAGCTGGCCTTGGACTAAGACTTAATTTATATCACATTCAAAAATATATGAAAATATGCAAATAATGAATGATGTCATAAATGTTTATCTAAAGTGTACCTTAAAGGGATACCCGAGTGAAAAACACATTGGGGCTCAAAAGAATCTTCAACATGTTTTTTGTTCAGAAAATGTATTAAAATTTGATCAAAGGTTTTTAGTATTAAGAACGAGCACCTCAAAGTTGGCCCCACGAAGACATGGGCGCCGCCATCTTTGTTTGCATTTACGGAAGTGACGTCACTTCGTCCCACCAGCGTATCGCGGCTACTTGTCTTTGTATGATTTTCACGCGCTCGGAATTAAAGTGGATATATTTTCATCGAGATTGCAGAGGAATTCTTACAGAAACCGGAATTATGATGAAGACGACATTATGAGAAAAGTTCAGAAGACTGGGAGGAGGAAGAAAAGCATTGGGAAGGCGAGAAATTATCAGACGAACAACAAGGTCTCGTAACTGCCATTTAATAACAGCAAAACAACATGGCTTAAAAGACTCGAGTGACTTCTGAATAAGTATAAGAACTACAATGTATGTGAGGTACAGTTAAGGCGTTTATCATCCTAAAAACACCTAATAAGTGAGAGAGTGAGAACGCTGGTGGGACGAAGTGACGTCACTTCCGTAAATGCAAACAAAGATGGCGGCGCCCATGTCTTCGTTGGGCCAACTTTGAGGTGCTCGTTCTTAATACTAAAAACCTTTGATCAAATTTTAATACATTTTCTGAACAAAAAACATGTTGAAGATTCTTTTGAGCCCCAATGTGTTTTTCACTCGGGTATCCCTTTAAGTTTCTCACCGAAGATTGGCGGGCCTTTCGAGAAGACTGCTAGCAGTCCCTTTATTAGTTTTTGTGTTTCGAGTTGGCTCAATAGAGCGGATTTCAATTGAGTGTCGGAAGTGTTTTGGTTTTGCGTTTACTAAGCTCTCCTATTGGCTGAGAAAGTAAACCAACCAATCAGAATCCAAAGTGAAACCAAACGCAAATTGGTGTTGGTGTTGCTTTGGTTTCTCATTGGCTCACAGGGAAGCCATTTATGAGTTACTTGTGATTACTCGCTGCTATGATTGGCTGGCTGTGGGTAATTTGCGTTTGGTTTTACTACACTCAACTGAAAACCGCTCTATGTGACAGGGTCAACCAATCATATTCGATACCGCTCGAGACACCACGCGATCTTGGATCTGTGCTGGGAAATCCATTTTTGAGATCGACCGTAACAGGAGGGAAGATTTGGGCCATTCTTAACCATTATTTTGCTGAAAGCAAAGGTTTCTTCGACTGAAATACGAAGATGTTCAGTTATTCTAGGGCTGACAGAAGTTTTACGGGCTTTTCGATGAACAATTCTCACATTTACGAAAGGAGATAGGGCGATCCCAAACGCACAGTATCGGTCAAATTTAAAGTAAGACCATCTACTATCGGCCACCTCCGATTCTCAGGCACGCATGTAAACAAATAAATGTCTCCCTAGAGGAATCACACAAAAGATTTTCAAGACTGGAGAAATGGAGAAATGGAGCTCCTTCCTCGTGCCGTGACATCATTGCAGCGACCACGCGATTCCCAAAAACTTAATAAAATCAAACCCGAAAGCAGTACAACTCCACCAGAACACTTTATCGGCAAACATTTATCTCGTGAATATACTTTTTCGCATCCAGTGGCGATTTTCCACTGCCGAGAGAGTAAATTCTCACGTAACGAGCCACACGCCTACTATCGGCCACCCTGCGGATGCGGCCGCGGCGGGAATTCCTTTTGGTTGGAATTATTTGTTTGCCCAGCGTGTAAGCGATCAAATTTATATTGAAAAACGCAAAGGAAAGGTAAGTTACAGCAAAGAAACGGTTTATTATAAGATTGTGAAAACTCGTGCCACAAGTTATTAGCTTAGTTAGAGAACAATGGAAACTGAGCCAACGAGTATGTAATCGCTGATATTTCCCGCTCGCGGAGGGAAAATATTGGGTCACGTGACGTATTCAACCAATCACGCGCGAGAGAATGTATGATGGGTTACAAGACGTGAGCATTATTCAGACAGTTTACAGACTTTGGCAGTGATAATGTTTTCAAAAGTCTGTGAATGAGAACATTTCTCTAAATGTACTACTCTGTAAAATGTTTGTATAAAACTATACATTTAAATTTGTTATTTAACTGTCACGCAATTCCGTAACCAAGTTCTTCCACAACAAGTTGTGATCGGTTTTGTCTTCAGTATCACTGAGCTTAACCCCACGCATAGCCTACTATGCAGACGTATTTTTTCACTCTCATAAATTCGAAGAAAAAAGTTACTTTTTTCTTCGAATTTATGAGAGTGAAGAAATACGTCTGCATAGCAGGCTACCCCACGCACAATTATATGCGCACTTTATATTTATAACTCGCTCTCAGATAATAATAATAGTAATGGTCATATTTACATAGCGCCATATCACTACAGTCTCATTATTTATATATTATTAACATGTTGTCAGTGTTTTTTTTTCGTACTGCTTAGGCGCTTTGTGGTCGCTTTCCGAGAGAGAGATTAGAAGCTCTGGTAACTGGCAGGGTAGTGTGGTTAGTACAACCAACTGAATTAAGCAGTGAAAGGGATGTGTCGATACATTAATATACCTAACTACCATCGTTTCGTAATGGTCACAGCAAACAATGTACCATACAAGAGCTCTTGTCGAGAATAGCACATCCTCCATCAAATGTAGCAACCATTGCATAGTTTGTCCTGACATCGAAGTCCGTTGTGGCTCCGTCTATAGACAGAACTTCCACAGGATCGCAAACAGGCTTTAGATTGAACGTGTTAAGGATGCGAAGAAAGAGAGTCATTCTTCTTTCACCGTCGCGCGAAGTGCACACTGAAACCAATTCTAAAATACTGTTTGAAAATCTGCTCTGTCACGACAGGCATAGGGGCCGGTTGAGATGGTTGGCAGAGGTGCATATTTCGTAGATGCGCGTACCATTATTATTCGGGCTGCCTGTGGCAGCACCGAGTCTTAAAATGCAGGTCGTTATTTTTCTTTTCTTTTTTCAGTTATTCCGTGTAGCAAAATGTATGCGCAAGCGTTAAAGGTCAAATTCACACCAATCAGATTGCACTGTGCTGGTCACGCAACAATCGCCAGGTTAATTTATTTACATAATTTAATACAGTAAAGCAAGATGGCGGAGGACCCGCGAGGAACTTTCTCTCTAATTTGGAGTCCCATCTCTCAAATGTAAGCCAGTTTAATGTTTTATATAACTTCACTCGTGCGAAAGCCTTCCAACAGGCTCAGGATATTTCAACTGGCGCTATTGTCCGAGCCGAAGGACCGCGTTTTTTACCCAGATGGCCAGTGATTTTATATACGACACGTACGACGACCTGAAGCCAGTGAAGGGCCAGGATTCGGAAAGCTAAAATTCGAAGAAATAGATATTGGAATCTATAAGCCATCGGCTCGCTGTGCTACATTTAAAACATCCGAGGAGAACATCTTATTTTGGGTGAAGGCACTTCAAGACCAATATTATGAGTCTCTTAAAAACTGTCAGAGATATAAATTTACCGTAAGTTGGATCAGAGAGTATTGAGATCAAGTTATTTCGTTCTAGCGAGGATATTGACCTAGCGGAAACGGTACAAGCTGTCGAAGGATTTTACTTATAATCATCCACGTCTACTTAACAACAGGAATAGTTATGTGCCAAGGCATGGGCAAAGATTGAGTTTCCCAGATTACAGATGAAAGTAGAGAACTTAATGAATGAAGAAACAGAGGTCACGCGCGACATGCTTGAGAACATGAACATGTTCAACACTTTATGTTATACAAAGAAAAGAAAACAAATTACAGAGCCTGCAAGTTCACAAGTCAATGAAAAACCCCAAGAGCCTGTAGTTTTGGATCAACATATCCTTGAAACTCCAAAAGCAACATACACACGAGTCAAATTCAAACCGGAAGAGACGGAATTCTTTAGATTATTCACGAGGATTGTTAGCCCGCAATAAGAACTCACTCGCTGCTTAAATGACCTTGATTTGTAACATGGAGGCTGACCTAACTGATATAGGTAATGAATTCTTACTCTCGTCACATCAAAACGAAACTCAGTCATTTGGAAGACAAATTAGTGCAGCAAGATAATATATACAAGACCGAAATCAAGATGCTGTCATCACGTATTATTGACCTAGAAGTTGAAAATTCAACCTACTGAAGCTTTAGCAACGAATCAGTTTGTTCAAGAGCCATCTTTCTTACATGACAACCCGATCCCTATTCATCAGAATACATCTTCTGTGCTAAATGACGAGAGTTTACAATCACCTGACCGACAACCCACTACTAAAGAAAGGGACCATGAAGTACGGTAGTACGGTTAATTCTCGGGTTCAAAACAATGAATATATGCCTGCTCAAATGCAGTGTGTTAAACGAATAAGTAGTGTTTAAATTAAAAGGTCAACATACGAGAACAATAAAACATATTAAATTACATATATACTAGGGGAGCAGAGAATGAAAGTCACCGCGCTACCGGCCACTCCTAAAGACTGCTAAATTCAGCTAATAATTATTCCCTTTGGTTATTACTAAGAGGATTTCAAATGAAAGTGTATTTCATCTTCAATCTCATGTGGCCCGAGTGAAAGCCCAGATGGGCTCTTGTTGTAATTAAAAGTATGAATGAAGCTCCCCTTGTTTTCGTGTTTCATAGAGATAAGTATTTCATTATTGTTGAGGGTATTCACCACCATTGCTGTGCCTCGAGTACGCTTTATAACGTTTAACTCTTTATTTCGAATCTCACTGATGTCTGATATATCGTTGAAATATTCATATGTTATGAGGTTATTTCCAAAGAGTACCAATGGCAAGCCATCTTTGTTAATAGGCAAAAGCACATGGAATGACGAACGGAATTTTTCCAGAAAATATATAAAAACACATGTCAATCGATCGACTGGTAGATCAAAAGTTGATACACACAAAAAGACAACGTCATGTTTTAGCTGTGAACTTCATGTCCTATCGTTTTCAGACTCCATACGGAAGAAAAGCATGTTTCAATTTTTATTGTTGTTTCATTTGCGTCAGACATTTATACCAGCGAGACTCGCCTTAGCCTGCTATGCAGACGTATTTTTTTCACTCTCATAAATTCGAAGAAAAAAGTAACGTCTGCTTACCGAGTTAAAGAATATGGCCCAAGCGTGATGCTTACCGGCCTTTGGTTTATTTTCGCTTCGTCAAACTATCAAACTACACAGGAAAACTACAAAAGAAACTTTACAGAAACAGATTCACATTGAAACTATCACACAAAACAACAGGACTGGAACGATGTTGAAAAGATTGGAAGGCCCGATTCAAACGTTGAACTTTTCATGCGCCAAACGAAATCAAGACAAAGATAATTAGACGGCTTCTTTTGATCTAATTGGGTTCGGCGCATGAAAAGTTCGCCGTTTGAATCGGGCCGAACACAACTCGTGCAAAACCGACTTTTCAACTGTGACAAAATGGCCGCCATAGCGCGCAAAGCATGACGGTTGGACTATATTCTTTATAGTAAGTGAATTACTCAAAACTGTTTATCTTTATAAACATTTTCCCTCTAGTTCCACGAGAATCGGATGCGTGAGCGAGGATTCTACTCTGATGGAGAAATCACTCATGCGATTGACAGAGTGGAGGTTTACCTGTCCAAGCATAGGGACGGCCCTGGCTTCTTCGATATGGCTATTAATTCCGGTGAGTATGCACGTTATTCACGTCCGCGCGGGAATAACTCTGACAACAATGGTATCAGAGCGAGGCCAGTCATCCCAAATATTACAAAATTGGAATCGGACAGAAACGTCATTTTTCGCGATCGACTGTATATTTTGTTCTCTTCCTGTGACAAGGGGACTGTCTCCCGGCACAACAGCCTGGTATTCTCTCTAACTATCTCTCTATTCTCGCTAACGTTAATGCTTTGCTCATCGCCATTAAGCTCATTTTAAATAAGTCCAAAACAGAATTCATGGTCGCTGGATCGAGGCAAAAGTTGGGCACGTTTAACCCAGCGCATCAGGCGTTATTGTTGGAGCTCCTATAAAGCATGTAACTTGGAGTTTTTATCGATGAAAATTTGTTAATCGCAGTAGTGAGAGAAACCTAGTCCTGACCTGTCTTTCGACCGCTCCGTAGACTGGAACGTCGCAGGAAAGAGAGACCAGTAGATATTACATGCGCATGTCCGAAATGTAACCACACTTTAAAAATGCTCATAATCACGGCGGCGAACCCGGAGTGCGAGTGGAGTATGGTGTTTACTGAATTGAATCAACGTTTATTATGCCTTGAAAGTGTGCAATTTATTTATTATTTAATATATTAAGTTTACCCCGTTATTACGAATACTATAATACTACTAATAATATGGGCAGGGAAAAAGAAAGGGGGGAAAAAGACGGAGAGGCACCATCCGAGAGATATTTCCCAGCTACGACTAAGTATAATATTACTATTTACAATGTACTAATGTTATAAATAACTTTACAACCTATTTGTGGAGTAGGACTATTTAAAAAGATAACTATTGCAAAATCTCCTTATTTAAAAATGCATAACCTTATGTTTAAAGCTAGATAAGCTTATGCCCTCTCTTATATTGTTTGAAATTCCATTAATTAATTATTCGTACAAAAAAAAAATATTTATAAACATTTGTTCTAATATAAACTTGATTCAGGTCAAGCGAGTCATTACTTCTTAGGGACCGTTCATTAATTATACGTATGGGTTGGCTGGAGGAAAATTAGGGGGGCCTTGGAAAACAACTGCAAAAAGAAGGGGGGCTCCCAAAAGGCAATGTTAATGCAGTGGTATTGCTTGATCTTAAGAAGGCTTTCGACACTGTTGACCATGCCATTTTATTATCTAAATTAAATGTTTATGGTGTTGGAAGCGCCTCACTTAACTGGTTCAAATCATATTTGGATAGTCGCAAACAAAGATGCTTCGTAAATGGTTCTCTCTCAGACACCCAACCCCTAACCTTTGGCATTCCCCAGGGAACTATCCTAGGTCCTCTCCTCTTTATACTTTACATAAACGATTTGCCTAATTGTCTCTCTCATTCTCAATCTCGGATGTACGCCGATGACACGCACTTAACTTTTTCCAGCAATGATATCAATCACATAGACCATGAGTTGAGAACCAAGATCTTCACCACAACAAACTTGAAATTCGTCGATTATAATTTTGAGTTCTCCACTCGTATCTCTGATGGATGATCAAATGTCTAAACTAAAGGAGCACGGGGTAACAGCAGTGAAGCTGGTTGATCTCAGTGAAAACGAAATGCGTGGATTTGAGCCTTAGAACTCTGTGTGAAAACAACGTTTTAATGCTCTCGCCTGAAGAATTTAGTCGTAGTGGTTCATATACCGAGAAGCAATACATTGTTTGTGTTGCGGTAGGACATAGTTGAGAGAAATTCTGCACTGAGATTACCGGTCATTTTAAACCTTCAAATAAAAATGTATTCGCTAAATACCCCGCGAATATTCCCGCGAATTTGACCTTATTCCTGATTGGACAATTTTGAGCATGCGCATGCAATACTACTCTTTCCCGCGACCTTCCAGTCTACGGAGCAGTCGAAAGAGAGGCCAGGTCAGGACTAGGAGACACCGACAGCAAACTTGCTCTTCCACTGCCCCGCACCAACTATATGAAAAATAGTTTCAACCACAGCGGAGCGGTACACTCTGGAATAGTTTACCAGCGGAGCTGTGGCGGGCAAGGACTCTTAGCAGTTTTCGGTCTGGCTGCAGTAGCTTCTTCTCTTCGAATTGAATTAGTTTTCACGGCATTCATGTACAGCAGGATATCGATTTTAATAGTTGTTATCTTATATATAAGCATTAGTAATAGTAATAGCATGTTTCGTAGTGGTGTTCGGCATAAATACCACGAGAGAGATTTCAAAATTCCTTGTAATTTCACGAGCCGCGTAGTGGTGAGTGAAATTACAAGGAATTTGAAATCTCACGAGTGGTATTTATGCCTATTATCACGTAACAAACCATGCTATTAAATGTTTATAATACGAGCTAAGAAATGTTCTAGGGCAATTAACTAATGGAGTCATGCTCAGACAGAAAAGGCATAATAAAAAAATCTGAAAGAATAGAAAACTTACACATTTATGTGGTCCATTTCCTTGTATTTTTTTGAAGTTCTTCATCAAATTAAAGTCTTGTTTCCTTTTATACTGGGGATCCCGCCGTGCTGGGGATTTTCTGGTCAAACTTCGGCTTATTCGAGGACCCCAAAACTAAACTGTGCTTTCACAAAGATTTTGCAACAGGTATCTCAACAACATGATTATGCACTTTTGTAAATTGTCAGTTCTGCATATTTGCTTGTTTTAAGCTTGCTTTTCCAATATTTTCCCTTCGCACTTTCGTGTAAACGTGCCCGCCATTTTTCAAGACAATGGTTACGTGTTTTCCAAATATGACAAGAGCTACCATATATGGGTTTGTAATACTTACATGTAGGTATTACAAATTACGCTGAAATACTACTGCTCTCGATCAATCAAATTATATAAATTTCTAAGCTTGTATTATAACATTAGTAATTTACATTTTTAACTTTAGTAATGAGTTTTAGTTATACAAGTAGTCGTAATAGTTGTAAAATCACGCTTTTAGTGTACAGACCCTTCCGGATGTCCTAAGGTGAAAATGAAACCAAATCCTCAAATTACTGTACAGCTTTAGCCTTTTGAACTGGAACGCTAAGTTGTGAAATCGGGAAAGCTATAATTGTTTTTCTTTATAAAACCAAATAAAACTTACTGCAGTCTTGTAGCCAGTTATGTAAGCTTACTAGGTACGTAAATGCTCTATTAAGCGCCTCCTCTCTATTAAGCGCCCCCCCTTTGGAGCAGTTTTGTTCTAAGATAGATAGATAGATAGTTTTTATTTGGAGTCGTATACATCTGTACATAGTCATTTATCCAAATAAATGTGCACTTCACTGTGCTACAGGTGTTTGGGGTCTTTCAGAATTATGAGAGTCGAGGCAGAATCGATCAGAGTTCTTTGAGGCCATTGTCTATACATAAAACATTCGTATATGAATTTTGCAACTAATATAGCTGCTGTCCTATTGTTGGGGCTTAACATTATTTTTAGCCGATTTTCCTCGGATAACTTTTCTATGTCTATCTGAAATTCATTTTGGATTGAAGCATGGAACGCATTTCGTAAATGGTTATATTTATTGCATTTTACGAGCGCCCCTCTCTAATAAGCGCCCACCCCCCCCCCCCCCCCCCCCCAAAAAAAACTCCACAGCACAACACGCTCATATCAAACAACATTTAATATATGAAATTAAATTAGAAAATTAAATAAGCGCCGCTCTCTTTTAAGCGTTCTTATTCACAAACTAACGTGCATATTTTTCACCGGACAACAACAACAAAACACTCGTGTTCAGGGTTTGTAAATATATTGGTTTCTTTCTCTCGCCTTATCGAATGATGATTCATCTTGGAAGAAAGACTGGTGCTTTAACACAGAGGTTCACACTTGTGTTTAAGGATTACATTTTCCAAAAGCGTTCGGAACTGTGAAAAAAAAAGACGCCATTATAAACAATAAAAAGCTGACACTAATCGGACTAATCGACTGCCATCGTCCCTTCACCAGATGACCTAAGCGATGCCTACAAGCGTCTCAAACATCTGACTATGGAGTACCTTGGTATGACACCTCCTACAACTACAGACACTGACATGTACAGCACAAGCGAGACGTCTTTCGACACGGAAGACACGTTCCAAGTGGGACACAAGTCGGGAACTAGTAACACACTAGCATGACAATCAACGTGGCGGCACGGACATGGTCACAGAGGTCCGGCTCGTCTACTGTCAATAAGATATCCACCGCCCCTGACAAGACTCCAGTGGTAGGTCATGTGGAATAGTTTGTATTGAATTCAGATATTACGAAACCAAAAATCCTTCAATCAGGACACTCGTTCCAGTTACTGTGCACTTCAATACACCGAACAGGAAACAATAATGTGCACGCAAAAACCTTTACATTCATTAAAATTGGTAGTTAAAAGATGAGGAAAGCTTGCCAACAGCACCAGCACCGTATTAAAGTATAGGATTGATTGGACCAAAAAGTAACCGTAAGTCATTGCCGTAACTTGCCCACTCATACGATTGTTTTAAAGTGTATTGGAGCCATATTTTTCTATTTTGTACCGATATTTATTTGATCATTTATATTCTAAGGAGCAACTCTCCCTAGCTCGCAGACAGAAGTTAGCTAAAGCAGCGGTAGCCGGGGTGCACGTGTTGCCTCTTGAACAGCTAACAAACTTCAGGTTAGTCATGTTTCTTTAACAATATTTCGAGGCTGTTGAGCTGTTGTTGTGTCTCGTGTGGCATTCTTTTAAGAGGAGGGGGAGATTATTTGACGTCGAGATTCCTGCACATATAAAACTCGTTGTGTACCCCCTCCCCTCCCAATCTCGGTCCCCCTCCCCTTTCGGATGACTACTAATTAATGATACAGCGTAAAATTACGTGTTGTTGGCGTAAGAGCATTGATATTTAGACCCATGCATGCAGGAAGCTATTCCGTATTAAATTTCACTGGTAAGATTGTCAGGTGAATTTCGTTAATTTACAAGGAAGCATATTCCCAAAACATTTTTAAAACTTTAGGATACTTCCTAGCCTGCTCATTAAAAAGCTTTATGTTTCCGTTAATGGAGCAAGGGTGGCCGCGCGGTTAGATTAAAGTGCTCACCGCTGTATCCGTATTTCGGACTCGGGCGTCATATGAGAGTTGAGTTTGCTTCGAGGGTGTTTCTCCAGTTTTCCGGCCCTCCAACAATAAAAAAAACAATCGAAATTCCAATTCGATTTGGAGCTGCTAAATTATATGAATTATCCGATTGATACGTTAGTTTTCAATTAAAAAAACAACAACTGAATACAAAAGAATCTAGTACCCTAAAGCCTTTTGTTAATAACTAAAGGTTAATATAGAGCTAGGGTGGCGTACTGATAAGCGCGTCGCCTCTCACCTGTCACGTGCCCCCGGGTTCGATTGCAGATCGCGGCGCCATATGTGAGTTGAATTTGTTGGTATCTAGATCTTGCCCTTTTTCCGAGGGTATCCGGTTTCCTCCCCCTCCTAAAAAAACACCCGATTGGACCCTGGAATTCATCGAATACGTAAACAGAAGTTACTGGCTTGGGAGTCCACCAGGTAACGGCTCCCTGTATCTCGACGTCAATAAAATAAAATTAAGATATCACATTATGAGGTAATAATGTTTGTGTATTGTAGGCACACGGCCTCGGCTGGTTTCAAGGTCTCCTCTGCTCTACTCGAGGGCATCAAACGATCCTCGTCCTTCCCACTTGACTACACCACGTCATATGTCTCCATGGTTGCAAATGCCAGCAGTGGAAAAGAGCATGGGCTGGAATCTAATGGGTCTGACTCTGAAGAAGAAGAAACGAGCACGTCATCTCTGATGTCCTCTGCGCGTGCGTATTCTGCGCGTCTTGAGCCCAGTCCCAGCGAGGATCAGAGGGAAACGGGAGGCATTCAATTGATTTAATGAACCTTGAGTTTTCTGGCTCACAGGCGTCGGCTTCTGCTGCTCTTTCAGCAGGTTTGGCCCAGCTACAAGAAGCTAATTCCATCTAAGTGTGCAGTACTATGTTACATGCTGTTCGTCAGGGATAACGTGTAAAGCATGGCCAAATTCCATGGAAGTCCTCCCTTTTAAATATCGTTTTCACGTTTAACAAGACAAAATATGAAAAGGCAGCTTACTATACCGTGGTTATTACTTTAAATACTCGTAAAGCTGACCAAAGTTGACAACTTGATTGCTATTTTGATTTGATAAAGCGGGTCAGCTTATTCTCTTCCCACCATGTACATACATACATACACACTTCATTTAAACACGGTAAAATCATCAGTAAGTACAAGTTAAAACAAATAAAAAATGCATTTAAAACTGGTTTACATAATTGCCGTGTGGGAATCCGTTGCCGCATAAGAACGTTTGATTTTCCTTTTGAATTTCCCAAGTGACTCAATTTTCGAATGTTTTGGGGAAGGTAGTTCCACAAAACAGCCCCATTATAACTGAGGCTTCGTTTTATATAATCG
>JAOWCC010001634.1:16790969-16854592 GCA_030867875.1 Actinernus sp. WN-2022
CGAAGATCAGTTGCTTGAGAGGAAATCATCTGCAGACCTGTATTTGTTCTGATGCGTGGTTTGTAAAAAATCAGGTTTGAGGCGTATCTTGTATTATAATTATGTATATTACTGGCGAGTTGGAAGAAAATATCAAAGACCTTTGGTAACAGTTTGTTATGTCAGCGATGAGCGAATGTTAGGGCATGGAGACGGTATACATTATACAGTTAGAATATCTATATAAGCCACGTTAAGCAGGGACAGAGAACTGTCTGTGTATTTCCCGTGCGTAATGGCAAAGAATATTAATCTTAAAACGTGATTTTGTTTCATTTGTATTTTTGGTACATGCGTTTGATAGGCGCTGCCCTAGGCTAATATTGAATATGAACTGTAAGGATATATTAAAGTGTAATTATCTGCTTCAGTTGCTGTATAGACTGAAGTACTGTCTGAGTTTGGAGATGATACCAGTAGATATAGGAAATATGATATTTCCATGAGATTGAACTGATCAAGACACCTAAATATTTAATGTGATCCTTCCTTTCTAGTGAATGACTGGTACCATCTATGTTTGTCAGTTTGATATCAATATTCACCTCCTTTTTCCTTGGTGACTTTATAATCATAAAGTTTGTTTTCTTGAAGTTAATAGATACTTTGTTGATGTCACACCATTATTTCAGTTTCTTTAATTCGTTGTTCATAGTCAATCAAATGCTTTAATGATTTTAGAAGAGGCGAATATCGTCTGCGAATATTCTAAAAGATAGCGCGTCGGAACAATTTGGCAAGTCATTTATATAAATCAAGAAAAGGAGAGGCCCAAGGCAGCTACCTGTGGGATACCGCAGATCATTGTCTGTTTCGATGATTCAGTGCTCCCCAAGGCAACATACTGTTGCCGGTTGGCTAAGTTGTCAGTGAACCACATTAGGGGTGTTCCTCTTATGCCATAAAATGTTCATGGTTTACGGTTCAAAAATGGTTATCCCGGAAAACGGCAAGCGACATTCCCAGACCGAAATGAATTGTGGTTGTAGCTGAAAGTTTGTTGAATTCATTTGTTTTGGGTATTAAGCCTTCTGAACCTTGAAGGCGAATAGCAATGGACTCCTGCGAATCGATTTTCGTGCAGTTATCCGTTTCGCACAGCTGGACCACAATCCATTTCGGTCTGGGAATGTCGCTTGTCATTTGTCATTTGACCTGGAAGGCGACCTTTTTGAAATAGCTGTATAGCCTGAAGTCAAGTTCTTGCCAGAACGTGCTCGCTCATTGACTATTAACCATGACCATCCACGGCTGTTGCATGGATGGAAACGGAATTCACGAATAGCCGACGTTTGATTATCATTTAATGCCATGATTATCACTTTATATATATGTGGGGCACGACTAGTCCGGCATATTTTCTCAGCGCTGTTAATGTTGAAGTAATCAGATGTTAGATGGTGACCATACTTCAGGCAAACACGTGGCGAGCTAATAGTCACGTTTGTAGAAGGCATGCTCTGTTAGGCTCGTGCCTTGGGGAAGGCAGGCTCTTTAATGAGGCCCTTTTAGAGGCTATGTATGTTCCCTGTCTGAGATTCAAAACTAGTCGTGTCGCAGACGCGTCTCGGAAGGTGGGCATGTCGCGTCGGAATTTCATCTTTCGTTTTCTTATCAGTCTCTCTGTCGCTCTCGCAACGTTATTTCATGTCCTTCATGTCGCTGTTTCAACGCCGTGTCGCTTAGGGGCCGACCATTTGACTTTTGAGGGGGGGGGGGGGGGGGGGGGTGGGTGTTCTTGTCTGTGCTCGATTTTTTTTTCTTTAGCAGTGTTGTTGCACGAATTTTTTTTTGCGAAAAAAGCGGAGCCAGAACAAAGCTTTTCCGCTTGCAGGATATTTGTTTTCGTCACCGTTGGCTTGCAGGATATTTTTTTTCAAAAACACCCACCCCCCCCCACCCCCCCCCCCCCCCCTCAAAAGTCAAATGGTGGGCCCCTTAGTCGGAATTTACCCTAAAATGGCCTTTTTAATGACCTCATATATGGAGCATATTCCAAAAAGGGTCCAACCTTTTCACTAGCTTAAATATATAAAATGGTATGGTCAAATTTATGTTTTCGGTTTTAAAAGGGTATGTCAAATGAGGTTCAAATTATTTGGGGTAGGGAAAATGCCATCTGTCTTTGGAAAACAAAATAGACTGACTTGAACTGACAGCAAAAACCGCAGATTGAAGCTCTCTGCATCATACTGAATCGAACCGTCACACAAACTAGATTTATCAGCGGAGATGCTTTTTCGATGCCGAACATGGCAAAAGTATAAATTTCAGATTCCCGGCCATCTCCAACGTCACAAAGTACATTTTGTTTGATGTACCTTTATTTATAAGCGCGGTATAACCTTAATTTACACAATAATTTGTATTTTGGCTCATTCGCACTTTAATCTTGCAATTTCCTCGTTTTCTGTCTAATGAGCGGCCGGCTTCAGTCTGCTCTATGTTTATTTTTCCACGCCTTTTCAATTACCACAAGAACAAAGGCCTTTCCGCCGGAACTTTGCCTGTTACGCGGTAAACGATATTTCTCAGTTTGCCTTGAGAGTTACAAATAATCCTTAACTTAATCACTTCTCCTCTTCGATTATTAGCTTTTAAAATATCTCCTTACTTTAATGGGAATTACCACAGGACCGCGGTTCGTGCAGTGTCTTTTTTTTCAGGTTTCAACCGACATTCGTGTCCATCCCCCCCCCCCCACCCCCCCCCTCTCCCCCCCCCCCCCGACATTATTTCGTTGCTTGCTGTTCTGTTTATAATCGATATTTTTTTATATTTCTAATGTTACGCTTATGAAAAGCCATTTGTTAGAAATACGGTTTCTTCAGTTGTCAAAATATTTTCTTGTGACGTCATCGTGTTGACTCGGAACTCAAAAAGGCTGTTTCTATCCGGTTCCGGTTCCGGTTTGTGTTATTCCTCCTACAATGGCTGCTATCACGTAACAAATCAGTCAGGGATTGCTGGTACGTTGTGGCATACTGCGTGGAATAGTGTATCCACGAATCATCATGAAAAATAAATGATACATATTCTGCTGCGGGAGGTTCCAACAAAAATATTGAACGCACAATATTTGAATTGTTTAATTACTAAAGTGAGCTTGAAAACTAGTGTGAAGCCCCGGTTCAACGAGCATGAGAGCGCACGAGAGTTGAAGAAAACTCTCATCAACTCTCATGAAAAGTTGAACAGGATGAGAGTCGATGAGAGTTTGCGGTCAAACGAGAGTGAGAGTTTGAACTCTCATCGACTCCGCGCATGCGCTCTCATGCTCGTTTGACTGTGGCTTAATAATAATAATAATAATAATAATAATATTTTGACAGGAAAGCTCCACTCACAATTTGTGATTTTCAGGGAGGTCCTGTATTAAAAATATATATTTCACTAATATATGGAAAACAGAAAAGATAAATGGTTGAAATAAAATAGAAATAGAACAAGGATTATTATGAAATTAAGTTATGTGCCAGTAAGATTTAAAAATTGATAATGTAGTTGATTGTATAACTTCAGAGTCTAAAGAGTTCCAGTCTAATAGTGCATGGTAGGTAAACTTCTGTTGTCCCCAATTCCTACGTGCGAATGGCAAATGTAGATTGTGCTGACGGCGTGTATTATATGTATGAAAGTCGTGATTCTTCTTTAATTTAAAGTTGAAGTCCACCATGCCATTTAAGCATTTGAAGATAGTAATACAGCGATGATAGCGCCGTCGAAGGTACAAAGGTTTCCAGTTTAATAGTTCGAGTACTTGAGATGCAGAAGAGCTTGAGGGAAAGTCGAGCATTAGTCGAGCAGCATTATTCTGAAGAACTTGAAGGTGATCCATGAGGACGGTATTATTCTTATCTCCCCAGACGATATCGGCATAGTCAAGCAAGGGAAGGACAAGAGATTTATAGAGAGTTAGCCGCGCATGCAAGGGCAGCAAATGCTTTACCCGGCGGATGATGCCAAGACGTTGATTGACTTTATTACTGACTCTATCCACGTGTTCTGACCAACTCATGTTCTGACTGACTGTCACTCCTAAATATTTAAAAGAGTCAGTTCGGTCAAGAGCAGAGCCATTTATGGTTAGTGAAACCTCTCTGAAATCCTTGAGCTTGCGTGCGCTGCCATAAATTATGAACTTGCATTTAGATGTATTCAGTGTCAAGAGATTGCTGTTAAACCATTGACATATGGACAGAAGATCAGCGTTCAATTTATCTTTAAGTTCCTGGGCATTAGTCGAAGAGCAGTAAATTACTGTATCATCAGCGTAGAGGGACACCTCGCAGTAATTAACACATGAGGGTAAGTTATTTACATAAACAAGGAATAGTAGTGGTCCTAAGACGCTTCCTTGAGGAACTCCGACAGGAACTTTCTTGGGAGAGGAAGAGACATTTGCCAAGTTGGTGATTTGGCTTCTGTTAGATAGATAGGACTTGAACCAGTTCACACTTGTGTCAGAAAAGCCAGCTGTTACTAGTTTATTGAAGAGAATAGTATGGTCAACAGTGTCAAACGCTTTTGACAAGTCCAGGAAAACAGCACCCGTTACTAGACCACTGTCCATATTCCCAAGGATAGTATCGGTGAAATGAGTAAGAGCGATCTCTGTTGAGAGTTTAGGTCTGAAGCCAAACTGCCTGGGTGTAAGGATCTTTTCTTCCATAAGGTAATTATATACTTGTGCATGGACTGCCTTCTCAAGGATCTTACTAACTGTCGGGAGGATTGTAATCGGCCTGTAATTGTTGGCGTTGCTTCGATCACCAGATTTGAAGAGAGCTGTAACTTTACCAAATTTCCAGATAGAAGGGAATGTAGAAGACTCAAGTGAGCGATTGAATATCTTGGTCAAAGCAGGAGTTATGACGCTTGCAGAGTCTTTCAGCAGTCTGGCGCTAATGCGATCAAGGCCAATTGATTTATTTGTCTTGAGCATTTTTAGTTGTCTATGCACAAAATTTTCTTCAACTGGAATGAAGACAAAGTTTCGAGACCTAGCGATGGATTCACCAGAAGGGGGTCGTGGATAGAAAAAATCAAGGCTTGCTTTTATTTTAGCAGCCAATTTAGTTCCTACTGTTGAAAAATGATTATTTAAAACTTCAGCAATCGACTTTGAGTCAGTATGTGGTACGCCATCGACTGTGATAATATTTAGATGTCGCGCCCGCCGCTCCACAAGAACAAGGGTACACTCAGTATCACGGGTACACTCAGTATCACGGGTACACTCAGTATCACGGGTACACTCAGTATCACGGGTACACTCAGTATCACGGGTACACTCAGTATCACGGGTACACTCAGTATCACGGGTACACTCAGTATCACGGATACACTCAGTATCACGGCAGGGTCCTGTCAGTGCGAAAGAGTAAGTTAGCTTCGGTACTAGGTTCGATTTTTGTCTTTTCTGAAGGAGGCTCGTAATATTTTCAGCCGTTTACCAAGAGCCCATAACCAAGAGCGAGAATCTCCCTTACTACCTCTATGCTACGGCATTTTTACAAGTTAGGTTATTTTTAGAACGGTTTCCCGCTATTGTTGAGTTGCAATCATTCCTAAGGGAATAAAATCATAAAAGCGTAGCAGACGTGTTGTTGGTATAACAAAAGTAGCTAATGAGGCATATTTTGTTCCGCCACGGGTGTAACCCAAAAATAATCTAAAAATAGCCCAACTTGTGAAAACGCCGTAGCATCTATATAAGAGATATGGACGCTCTTGGTTATGGGCTCTTGCGTTTACCCAAAGGACGAGAATCTAGAGGGGTCTGATTAAAAAGAGAGGGATATCGATCAAAAATATCCTGCGACAAAGACTCGATGGCCTGACAGGTAGTTAACCTCTCGGCATTTACAAACTCTCAACACCTAAAAACTGGTCCCGAGGGAAAAGGTGAGCTATGTTTCCCCGAGATCCTAGATGTTTTCCGAGATTAATTTGGTGTATAGCTAATAATTATAGAAATAACATTTCTAAGTTGTCTGAGTTTCGGTAAATGACAAATACTGTATTTCTTTGCCCGCCGTTTAGCTAGCCAGTCACGATGTGATCACGTGACGGGATACATTGGATTTTGACGACTGCCATGCACGTGACTAGGAGGGGGAGTGCAATTGCAGTCCTTATCTTAATACCATAGAATTTGCACTCTGCAGATGAAAAGCTTTACTTTTTTTTAAACTTTAGGTTACCCTCCCCTCCTCAGATATTGCGACCTGCAAGCTATGGAAACATCGAGAGTCTCGCGGGAAACAAAACTCACTGTTTGGGCCTCGGGAGCAGTCATGAAGTGTATAATATATCATTGGGGAATGATTTTCATGATATAAAAAAAATAAAAAATACGTTTTTACTCAGACATATCGTTCTAATGGCATAAATCTTTTTAACGGGAAATTAAGGGAAAATAACACTTATTAAGACATGATAAGGAAGATTGATTTGCAGTTTGGTGATTGCACCCTATGCATGGCGCCGGAATTGTCCCTTTTGGCAAAGAACGCTCGATATATCCTTTTGTTTTGCTTCAATTTAATTTTTGTCTGCATGTCCAACAGCGTTGAATGATGCCTGATGGTCGGTACTAAAACAAAACTGAAGCGATATAAAGCGACTGGCCATTCTCGTACTTATTAAGACATGATAAGGAAGATTGATTTGCAGTTTGGTGATTGCACCCTATGCATGGCGCCGGAATTGTCCCTTTTGGCAAAGAACGCTCGATATATCCTTTTGTTTTGCTTCAATTTAATTTTTGTCTGCATGTCCAACAGCGTTGAATGATGCCTGATGGTCGGTACTAAAACAAAACTGAAGCGATATAAAGCGACTGGCCATTCTCGTGTTTATTTAATTCAGAGCTATACTCGCTCGCATAGTAATGATCAGTGATGCCCGTAAGCGAAATAACTTAAGAACCAGCCAGCCATAGAAGCCAGGTATTGTGACAATACACTTTTAGAGGCGGGCCTTAATTTCAATTTAGTTAATAACTTGGCACTTAGGCTATACCAACGGACGGCAAGCCAGCTCAGCGCTTCAGTAATCAGGAAAAACAACTATGCGTAACTGAAGGCAAATTGATCAATAATATCCAACTCAGTACTTTGAAAAAGACGATCTCGAAATAGTTAGAAATTCTACATATGTTGCATCTGGATTCTTTTTGTACCGAAACTTTGCTAGTAAGTTCAGTCGCAATTCTCTGGTTGCAATTGCTGGTCTAAAACTTCGTTTTTATGCACGAGGGAGAAAATGGAAAAATTCTCCTGATTCGTATTGTTCGCTGTTCTCAGATGAACAGTGTGAATTCGGATTCCTCTAGTATACATGTAATCTGACTGGTCGATCGGTAGATTGGATCAGCTTATCGTTACTAACATTAGCATGAACTGTATTGCAATCTGCATGGGACTGCAGCTCAGTGTGACCACTGATCTAAACAGGGGCTTTCAAGACTGAAAAACTTTAAAATTCCGTCCTCACAGGGCAGCTGCAGAACTTCTTATCGATCAACTCAAACCCCATCGTATCCCTCATTAATATAGACATGTGTGTGTGTGGGAGTCACTGGCCACTGTGTGATTTTTATCATGATGTTTTCATTAAACCAACTAAGCGGACAGAGCGTTTTGGACCCATGCAAGCATTTTAATGTAGACCCCAGCTAACCGATATAAATAAGACAGTTCTCAGATATAACCAGAGATAGAAACGCACCGGGGGACCACCACAGACCACTACCGGATAAAGTTCTGAATGTCAAAACATCCCCATTGTCCAAAGGGTATTTTTGGTTTTGGTCAAATAAATAAAAAAAGTTCCTGGCCTGTATTTGTTTTTCAGTTTTAACGGAAACTGACGAAATGGCCTCGCGGTTAATTCCGACATTTTCGGAAAGGGGTGCAAACATAGCGCGAAATACAGTGTCCGTATGGGAATCGATGGGAATCCGATGCCAAATAATTTCCGTAAAATCGAATTTATGAAATATTCACCGTCTGCAAACTTGAGATACCATGTAGCTGTGCTGGGAAGCGTGCAATCGTGTTTTCAGTTTTCTATACATTCGGAGTCTGTAAATTTTCCCGCGGACTTTGCCTCGTTGTTGACAGCCGACAAATGTACGGAAAAACGTATTTCTCTTGAGTAACTGCATATATATTTCAGCGTAGCCAGTGTAGCCATCCTAAGTGGCCCAAGCTAGATCTCTATTCTCGAATAATTTATTCCTCATAAATCCATCTTTCTCTTCATTTGATCCTACTAGTCTTTATTATTATATCGTCTCCATGAATGATAGAACTATATTAAAGACAAGTTGTAATTACATCAGACAAATAATGGAGTTATATGAAGAAATTAGTGGTAAGGTAACCTAATATATCTACATATATACGTTTTTTTCTTTTTTATTCTCTAGTTAGTCCTTAATTCCCTTCTTTTTAGTAACATTGTTGTAATCATTGTTACATACTTATGTCTCAACCAAGAGATAAGGTGAATAAACATATTATTATTATTATATAAACCTTTCTGTAATATTTTCACAATAAAGGGAAATCTCCTGTTTACGGTTTCTGGAGCTGGTCCATCGACTGAAGGTTTCATAAATGCTTCAGTAACAAAAAACCAGAACGGAGTGAGGTCAAACATACATAAACATCAAAGCTAACAAAGAATTCAAAACAATTCCAAAGTGTGCTTCACGTCACACCGAACCTGCACAATCCAATGTTGTGACTGTTTGCTTGAATAATGCTACAATCCAATATATATGTTGTGACTGTTTGCTTGTCGATGGCCGGTGGCGGTTTGTTTTGATGAACGAATCATGTGAGGACTCGTTAATAAAGGTAGCGTCCTCCACTGGGCTAAGCTACAAAACTTTGTTGCAAGCTTGCAACGATCGAGTTATGATTATGAATCTGCTTACAAGTCAGGAAACTTCGTTTAGTGCATAAAATGCGAATCGAAGTTAATTTCGTAAAAGATAGCAGTGTGGTGTTATGACAAAGCTTTTAGAACTAATGTATACTGATACTTATAGGTCAACCCCCACACTCTCACTGGATCAAAGCGATAGATCATGCACCTGATGTGATCTGTCGTGTCGCGCGTCGTATCTGAGCCTCGGATGTGAGCAGTGAATTGAAATGGCTTCTCAGTTTAAAGAAAGCGAAGGAGAAAATAATACTAAATTTTGGATGATAAATAACTAATGCTAGAGAAATATGAATAATCAATGATTCCGCTCACGTTTGTTCGTTTACGAGATTGCGCGAGCTTCGTTCCTTATTCAGCGTATATGTCGACTTTCATCTCAGATCCAGTCATCCTCGGATACCCAGGGGTAACCTGAAGGCTCTCAAGAAGCCGGGAAGAGGCATGATACTCAAGTTAACTCAGGGGCAGTTAGTTAACGCCGGGGCCAGAAAAAAGGGATGGAAGAGAAGGGGGAGTGATTAGGGTCCCCTCCGTCCGTTTTTTGCCCGTCGCTCACTAACTGCCCCTGGGTATCCAATGCGAGGCAAGTAAAAAGTCTATATAATATATTTTATGAAAACAATTTTACCTCCTTTATAATAGAGCTAATCCAAATGCAGGCCGGGAACAATTTCACATAAAACAATTGCGCCAAGCCAGTATTGTTTGTCTCAGGACTATAGTCTTACCCTTGTCCTTGGAAATTTAATGCTACGAAAACGTTTTTATATAGCTAAGCCCAATCACCAAATTTCCTAGCCTGATTTTCAGACGTTACGACGTCGCCGTCGCCGTCTGAATCCGTGGGCAACTATCAGACGATAGCCGACTCAGAAACAGCAAAAGTGCAGCAAGTTTTTGTACTCAAATATATCCTAAACTGGTCTCCAGGTTTGGTACGTCGGACTGTTCACATCTGGTTCTTATTATTCCCGTCCGATAGATGCTTTTTCCATGATTCGCAAATGATAACATTAACAGTTGTCGAAAATGATGCTCTCGCGTCAATGGTCGAATCGATTGAAATATACATGCATTTTTCTCAGTAGTGCTATAAACTGGAACTAGTTAAATTGTTTTGCTATTGCATTAGACAGAATAAGGCCCCTCGCGACTCATAATGAAACATTATCCAATATATGGCACAAATTAGATACAGTTCTTGTAGTTGTTGAATATATCATAGTTAAATCATGGTCAACTGCAACAGAATGGGAGCTAACAACACCTTAGTCCGGGACCTTAGTACACTTACATCGGCCTCGCGACCTTTTGTCAACTTGTTTAAGTTCGCTTCCTGCCTACAACTGAGCGGGCTTAAATGCATCTGGAAATGAACATTAAACTCTTTATTTCATGAACATTGGTTTAGAAAATGTGATATCTTAAAGACGTTCTGCAACATACATTCAGGAAATCACCGTATGTTTTAACAGCCGGGGTGAGTGAGTGAACCAAAACTGCTTATATAATGAGTTGATGGAGCGTGTCTGGAGCAACAACAGCAAGCATCTAAGGTGAGCATATTAATTTGATTTTATTACAGTGAATAAGAGCTAGTAAAGAAGAAGTGTATTCTAGCGTTAGTTGGTCCAAACTGAAATATTGATGATAACATCATGAGCTGCGAGAGTGCCTTGTCTCCGCAGTAACATCACATCGGCATGACCTGTAATGATGTCAAGGCATGTTGCTGTGCCATTTGTATTCAATGCCTGTTTGTACATTAGTACAAAATATGTCCAAAAACGTATTGAATAGAACGATCGCATAGTTAACACATCTGGTTGATCCCGCGCGGTGCCCAGTGACCACATCTGCTTGGTCCATTATATATACACCGCTAGCTATAGAATAGCATTGGATAATATTTATGATTTAGTTGCAACTCATCGCATGATACCCGAAAAAAACAGATGACTGTTTACTCCAATGCCAGTTCACGATGAATGGCCTACGTGTACATGTTTACTATACACTCTGATGTCAGACGCACGCAATGCTGTGGGTATTGGTTCAGTACCTGTTTGGTTTCACGAGTGTATGGATAAAACTTTGATGTGTTTTCTTCTGTATATATATTTCATATGAATATACGGAGTTAAATTGTGGTATGTCGGGCCCTGTTATAGTCAGTTTCGTTATTGTCTTAATCCGCCGACATGGAGATTAGAGTACTTAGTCATTTTCTAAATGGAAAAGTATATATCAGTTCTTATTGGAAAAACACCTAGCCTGCGAAACAGGCCCTTAGTGTTATTTCAACGCAAAGGAAGTGATAAAATAATTTGGCCGCGTGAAAATGGAAAAAGGAACGAACTCGCTTCGCTCGCAAGAGCTACTTTCTGGGGTTTCTTCTCAAAGCCGATGCTTCGCCGTTCGAATGCAAAAGCTTTCTGTTGTTTTCATGACTAAGAAACTTTCGCAAATCAAGTCGGCAATAATTTAATAACTTCAGTTAATACTTCGTGAAATCGAATAGTCAGATTTTGTGAGATAGATAGAGGTGACTATATAATATCAATTTGTTTGTTGTTCTTTAGTCTCGATAGACGGTACCCTGGGTACCAGAGGTTTTACTGCCTCCCGTCGCGAAAGTTAGGCGCGATGCGCCTCCATCGAGGAGTGAAGCGACAAGCCTAACTTTGGCGAAGGAAGGCAGTAGAACCTCTGGTATCGAGGGTAGATAGATGGACAATATTGCTTAATTATTCAAAAACACTTAGAAAAAAAAACACTTCTAAAATGCTTGTATATCTTGAACCCTTGCATAGATTGTGCTTTCAGTACTATCTCAGTGGCTATATTTATCAAACACGAAGCATTTCTAAAATTAAGTCAGCTCTCATTAAGTCATTCGTGTAGTCCATTACTGAGATTCATTCCTACCTGATAGTATATCCTGAGTGAGAACAATTCGCTATGTAAGTTGTTACAGGTTGTTACCGATCTTGGCTCCAAGATGACTGATATTATGAGAGTATTATAGCCAAGAGCGCGCTTCTGTTTGGATACTAAACACATTTAGCTTGGAAGTCTAATGTTCTGTTCCCAGCAAACTAGTTTCCGATCCCGCCAACTACTTACTGTCAAACCTTTAACTAGAAGGCGCCAACACGACTTCAATGGTGGAAATGCGTTCTCTTTTAATTGGTGCTGATTGCTTGTCCAGCCTGCTTCCCAAACAATTTTCAACCCAATATTTAGTACAACCTTTTAAAACATTAAACAAACATAGCATTTTATCTAATGTCTAAGACATCAGGACGCTAGCGACCGTTGTGTTCTATGTTGAGCTCGGGAGTTGCCTTAGCAGCGTTATATTCAGTAGGGGTACGGGTCTTGGGGAAACAAACACTTCAGTTTCCAGTCCTCAGTACATGAAAAGTGGGGCCATTTTATAAAAGCACTCAGTATACAGTTAACGCTCTGGTCAAATTTGCCTTAGTTTATTTATCTGATTCACACACTTTGTATGTTTCTACTGGGAAATCAAAGAATGATTACGGACCTAACTGACTTTGAAATCGCGGCCTTTGTCAAGCCTTTGTGTGTCTCAGTAGATCGGCCGGATATTCAGTAATCTGCAGGGGGTAAATCACTAAATGGAGTTGACTTCGACCTGACTGAAAATGCATGCAAGACTTGGATTTCTTTTGAAAAGAACGGCCAGTGGTACTTATTAGTCGCTAGCTAACCAAACGGACTTAATGCTATATTCTTCTTCGGCCGAGAGCCATAGAAAACATACAAGTATGCAAGTGCCAGGGACGGTTCGCTGATTGACTATTCAGTCCATCAGGACGACTGACCGTTGTGTCTGAAACTAGCCGGCGGCGGGCGCAGCCTGTAATTAATTAACCGAGTCTTGGTACATTTCGGCTAACGGCCTTAATGATGTGCATTGTTTTCAGTGTATGTTCATAGTGTTTACTATTGTATACATGCAGGAACCAAAAGCATCAAGAAATAAACCTCAATAACTTAACATTGCTTTGTTAGAAATTATAAAAAAAATTGGAAGAGCCAAAAACACCGTGAGTCATTTGGCTTATAAAATATAGCAGGCTTTTTTATTTAAGTATTTTTATTTATTTATTATTTATTTATTTTTTGGAAAACCGTGTTGAATCAATCTATTAAAACCTATTTACATTAATCATCTAGCTTTTTTCGTTGATTTCTCTAAAAAGAGCATTCCACATGAACTGTTCATCGTTAATTCCATCCCCCGAGTCATTCTTGATGATTTCTATTCCAGTAGAGCTATTGAGAAACATTTTCCTCGGCATTCAAATCAATTGGAAGGTCCATAGCCATATGTTAGCCATAACTTTTGAGAGTGCCACTAGCTTTTTTAACATTGAATATTTGTGAAGAATTTCTCTCTCAGATGACAAGTTGTTTCAGAGATAACCATAAAAAACAGGTCACAGAGTTTTCTGCATAAATATATAGGACCTAGAGAAAGCATACTGATATAAAGAGCTTTATTATATTAGGGCCGGTTGATGACTCGTTAAAAGCTTCAGTGCATCTATTAAAGCTCCGATGATCAATCGATTCATTGGGATGTAACTAACCGAATCCGGTTTATTCCTGATTACGTTCCCGTCCAGCAGATTTACACCAAACCCGCACGCCACGATCAATCCATGATCTACAACGAAGCATCTCTAGTGTGTTGTATAATTTTTTTAGTCTTGTGTTTTATTAATGTTGACTCAAGTGCTCAGCAAAAGTATGGTAGGCTGTTGCAAATGTTGCGGGTTAAATTTTCGGCTGGGGGTTCGCGCTGTTGGCGCTGTGTAATGTCTGCGTTCTTTCAATCTTTTACTCGCTCCTGCAGAGGCCAAACCACAATAACAATAAATTAATAAAGTCGGCACAGAAAAACGGAGGTTCAGTTTCTAATAAAAGTTATTTCCAAGGGGTTCAAGTGACCGACCAACCACTGAAGCCGACTAACAACCCATCTGACAAACAACTATACTATTAAAAGAAGCTAAAGATTTGGACGTGACAAAATTAACAACAGCTGAATTCGTCTCGCAATTTAGTAGCAGTGAACAGCCGCTGATCAGTATCCTGATTTCATTTCTTGCAGGAAATACAGTCAGGTTTTCTCATGTTTGCCATCGTTCTTCACTGAACCCTGAAAAATGGACGGTTTGGATGGGTTTTTACCCTTGGAATGTCTCTGTTACCTTGGTATTGCAGTTCCTTTACTAAAAGAAACGGTGACTTGTTTTTGTATGAAGACCATTTACAGTTCAGTTAGAAGTTATCAGAGTATGGGACAAAGGCATGCCTGGGGAACGAATATTTTATAAAGCCTCACTGATTTATTCAATGTTTAAATAATAGTTACATTTTTGATACGAAAATACGAGCATGGTACTAGCAGTCGTCTGGAAGCTTTGCCTAACGTTGAATTTTGCAAGTTTATTACTTTTCTAATTAAAAAAAATTGTTCCAAAAACTTGGCATAGCTGCTATTAATTTTGAAGTGTTTTCCAGTCACGATAGTAGTTTTTTTGGAATCTGTGTTCCAATTCCCTCAGCTCGCTCTCCTCGTTCGAATCGGTCGTTTTCAGCTGTTTATTTAAGAAAAAAGGAATAAAAAGCAATCTAACACACAATTGGTGGGTTTTGAACAACTCATATAACATCAATTAAAGATCTGTCAATCTAACCCCGGGATACAGGGATTCCAAGAGAATACGGCAAATTTTGTTTTGGTTGCATCCCGCCGTTTGAAACCTTATCATCTGTCCGACGAACAGCCAATCGGATCACGCGGAGAGCTTGTTATTGTATTGCCGTTCGTGGGTGGTCAGTTTCATGTCGATCGTGAGGCATTGAATTTCAATCGATTTTGTAGTTGCTTGTTTCTTTGGGAGTGAGAATCGCTTTTGCAGCATTACACATTCCAAACGGATAGGTTTAAGTCTGTATGAGAGAAGAGAAACCGCTTTCATAAGTGTCTACGTTAACCAGTGCAAGCCTTGTCTTCTAACAACTTGGTTCGCTAGTGATGCTCGAAGACATCGCCGATTTGAACTAACATGGCGTCGACATTGATCAATGCTTGGTTGGTGCTGTGTTGGGGTGTTTTGTGTGGATTTACGCTCGGCCAAGATTCGAGGAGAACATGTAGCGGGATAAAATCATGTTATTGCCTTGGGAGACGTGTGAACTGTGAAAGAAAGCAACTTACTAGTATACCATTGGGGATTCCATCGGATATCACAGCATTGTAAGTCTTTATACATTCTGTTGGATCCATGCAGTTCAGCGTGTGTCAATGTACCTTTCAGCATCCTTTTATATTGCTAGATCGCGTGTCTTTACTCTGTGTGGGCAACAAGTGTTAAGCTTAAGAATTTCAGTGTTTATTTGGGGGTTAAAGGAAGTTAAAGCTGAGTTTCAAACGTTTGAATGAGTGAGCGATAAGATATAGTTAGTGTGAATGCTTTATCTGAGGTGAGAGGTCTTGCCTGACTGTTCTGGCGCGTTATCCCTGTATCGCGTTTCACGGAGATACAACAAAAGTTTAGAAGAACTTTCACATTGTGACATTTAGAGAGAAATACAGGAAGTCAGGTTATAAAGCAATATTGTAAAGTCTGCTTGAATCGAAATCCGAGTCTTGTTCAAGAGTGTGGAGAAAGGCAAACAACTCCAGTCTCCACGTTGAATCACTTTGCCAGTGCGCTAAAGTTAGTTTATTTAACGATCGAGCGCCATTTCCTTGAGAAAAGGAAAGTTCGTAGTTCTGTGGTCTTAAGAATTTAGTATGTTCGATAGGGGACCAAGTCTTACAGTTCAAACCTCTACTCGTAGGAATAAGTGACATATTGGATATGAATTAGGGAAACATTTTCTGTGCAGCCTGATAATTCCGTATTAACAGAGCCAGAGTCATGCAGAGACCATATCTTTTGAATGTAACTTTACCGTATTTCAGCTTGGCAAATGACACACGACATTGGGGGTACACATACACCGAAGCTTAGCGATAAATTTCGCTTTATAGTTTAATGTTCAATGGACGGAATCATCATTGGCGGGTTGTGCTACAGTGCGAGAGTATGAGCGAAGTGCTCATTTCTGCTTCTGCTAGACAGATGTGCTGTTCCACAGGGGGCATGTAACTAAAACCGAGTTTGGTATTTTCCCGGCCATTATTTAGTGGAAATTCCATCCTAAAAGGCTTTTATGGCAGTGTTTCTCCCACTGAACGAGGTCTAGTTGATTTTAAATGTGTTCTACAGTTTCTGTACTTGGGAATTAACTATATGCTTTACAAGGCTCGAGTGCAAACATGAGTTGTAGTCGAAATCCAATCCCCCTTTATTTGACTGTCTTTTTAATTACCTTTCGGATTCTACTAGAAAAAGTTATATGTACAAGAACTACAAAGGCTGATTTGGTGTCCAAACGTCAATGTTACTAAAAAGCAAATCAAGTTGTCCACGGCTTCTTCGAAGAAAACTAATTGTCGCTTATTGTGAAGGACTGCGTTAAAAAATACTCAAGATCCAGTCGATTGGCTTTTGTGTCCTGCAGCCAATTTCTCGAAGACAATTTATCAAATTAGCTAGTGTGTTTGCGTGCCATACATTGTTTTTGTTTGCCTGTCACATTTGCCTTGTCGCTATTGTCTCAAAAGTAATTTGACTGATTCCAGTGAGTGATGCGAAAAGGACTGAAACGTTTGAGTGACTATAGGTCTGACTATAGTTGAGTGAGTTTTTTTAGCTGAGAGAGAACCTAAACTCGCAAACAAGCGTCAGACACACATGTGTAGCAAGAAAATTCAGCAAAAGGCCGCCGAGTTTCATATTGCACCTCCAAAACAGCTTGAAATTCTCACAAGACATCTCCTGCTGTGATCCCTTTTTCATATTTTTGAGAAGAGCTTTTCGTATGGTTAATTCTAAATCTTCTTCCCCCGGTACTATTGGTTTCTTCCACTAATTGAAAGCATGCCCTTGCACATTGAGCTTTTTATTATCATTCTTTTCCCATTGAAAGTACCTCGATAATATTATATTCGTGTATAGACTCATTGGTAATCCTCTGTTTTAGAAGTTAAAACTTCCAGATGGCTGAAGTTTTGTCTCAGGATTATTACGCGAGAGATTCAAAGATATATTATGCCCTCGGGTTATAAGTCGATCTTAAAGACAAACCGCTATATAAATGGATATGCAAATAACACACTAAAGTTTACCCCCTGCCGTGGCAGAAAGAATAATCTACACGTAAATGCTAAGAGGTCTTTGTTCTTTTGCCATATGCTTAATCTAAAAGTTCCTTCCACTTGCACGTCTTACTAAAATTTACCATTCATATACGTGTATATACTCATGACATTGTAGAAACTCAGCCATCAATATTTACATTTTGTTTTATTGTTTTTACAGTAAGGATTTAGTTCAATAACTCTTAGTAACCCCAGACCAATGGTAGAATATTTGCATTTCAAGTAACGGCATCGTGATTAGAATTTATTAATTTACCATTTTCTGTAATTGTGGTTAGTTAATCATTCAGCAAATTGAAAAAAAAAAAAAACAGGGCCTTGCATGGCACTTTACCTACACGCCATTCAGTTTAGGAATTCGTTTACTTTTGATTCCAAACTCCTACTTAATTAGCTCTTGCTCTAAGGAAACGTGGAATCTTTTGTATTGTTATGAAAAGAAGACACATCTTCAATAAGTTGAATGATCCATGGCACGCTAAGTCTTTACCCTTTATTTCTTTGCTGACCTGTTTATTGTTATTTTGGTATGTGTGTTAGATATATTTTATAATGAGTTTTGAATACTTATACATATATACACTGTAGTTTTTCTGTTGTGTTGATAACAATATTCCTTCTTGGTTGGAATATATTATCACGACAACCACATGCAAGCCAGTGATTTGTAAACTTGGCCAGGCAGCCAAACAATATCCCCCCAGGACAGTTAATTTGATGAGGTTTTTCACTTCAGATTTCCATCTACATTTATAGTGCACTGCTACATTAGTGGTTAGAGTATGATGCACTGCAACTCATAAATCCATGTCCTGAAAAAAATCTCAAGTCGTCAGTGAGTAAAGATGTAGAGAAAATCTACTAGTCCTGGACTATTGGGCACAGGATTTTTCAAGTCCCAATTATGTACATGTACACCTTTTATGGCACATTAACATGAAAGGGGCCTTAATTAGAAAAGAATATTCCTTTTGTGTTAAAGAGGTACAATAACTCACTTTTCAGTGGTTTATTTCAAGAGCAAAATTAATGCCAGTTTCTGACTTTTCTGGCCTAATTCTATCCCGTAATTTCTTTGTTTGAGAACTATGCCATAATTTCTTTATTTGAGATGTCGAGGTTATGGTTATCAGTAAGCTAGAAAAGGCATTTTCGGGTATTTCTTGTTAAGATAAGTAGCCATCATTAATGCTCTAACGAATGTAAACAAAGAGAATGTTCTTTTCCTGTATATATTATATACGTTTTAAACTGTACATGTACATGTGCTTTCAAATCCATCAAAACGGGGTGGCCATAAAGTGGGGACAGAGATACAGGAATGTGAACTTAGAAACACAGTATTTTTGACTGCTAAAATATAAAACAAGTATTGTGTGCATTCAGTGGATTATTTTATCACCAGTTGGTCATTTATAGGTTCTATCTCGGAAGAGCCTTGTCTCCATGCTGCCTTAGTTGTGTAAAGGAGCCTGGATGCCCTTGTTCTCTGGTGGCAATTTCAAGGGAAGGAACCAGGGTGACAAAATGCTAAACTAGCCAAAAAAACAGTCAGAGCTTAGCCTGCGCAAACATCTGACTTGTTTGTGCTTGCTTCTTGACTCCCCCAATTATTGAGATGTCTAGAATTTGCACCTACATAATTTTACCATTCATAGTTTTTCCTTAAATATATAATTTGTAAGTGCTCTATTTGTAGATTGAATGGTGGCATTGCTTTGCCGTTTACAGATTGAAGCCAGAGGCAAGAATGACCATAGATCTGATACAGTAGCTGATTAATGCTCAGTTTCTTTGTTTTATTTTCAACATCCAATTGCATGAATATGTTTTAGAATCAGACTTACATGAAACTGTATAAAGGCTATTGTGGCTTTGTGGCTTGCCACAGTACCTCATTGACAGATTACAGCTTGTCCAAAATTCCGCTGCCCATCTCGTGACAGGCAGCCGTAAGTATGACTGATTCTAAAGAAACTTTACTGGCTCCCAGTTAAAGAGCATATCATATATAAGATACTGCTGCTAACATTTAAAGCACTTAATGATATGGCACCACTGTATATTAGAGAATTACTCCATAAAGTCTATGTTCCTACCAGACAACTAAGATCATCTACACAAAATTTACTGCTTGTTCCATCTGCAAAGCTAGCATCATATGGTGAGAGGGCATTTTCAATAGCTGCCCCAAAACTCTGGAACTCTCTCCCCAATTTTATTAGACAGAGTCCATCTGTAGGTAGTTTTAAGAGTAGAATTAAGACTTTACTTTTCAATCAAGCATATAATTAGGTCAATGTTCGAATTCTTAATATTGTTTTTTATGTTATCTTACTCCATTTTACATATAATTATTACTTACTTTTTAGTTTTTATAAGAATAGTAAAGCGCCATTGGGCTGTATGGATAATGGCACTATATAAATACTATATTATTATTATTGGCAATAAGAAAGAATGTTCTCAGCATACACAGTCATACTAAGAATAAATGGATCTATGCTTACGTTGTTTCTTGCATATTAGTTGTGCCTTGTGAGAATGAATTTCATACATTTGATTGTCTAAGAACCCAATATTTTGTTCTTTTTAATGCCGCCCAAGTTCTGGTATAAAAGGGCCATTGCCAGGCTACTGACACCTTCAGTTGTCACTCATCTTTTGTTGAGTGCACATCTCTGTGATGCTCCGCTTGAGTGCTCCCTATTGATTGCTTTGTCGCACGAAATTCAAATCAAACAGATAAATGTTAAACTTTAGAGTAAGGGTTACAGAGTTCATAAACAGTCGTAAAATACTGCCTAAAGCTTTTAATAAATAACTACAATGTATCTTCCCTCTGTTTACTTTTTGATGGCCTGTTTGATTTTAAACCCTCAACATTTCACATTTTAACAGGAGAGGCTGATTCACTTGCCTACATTCTCTGCTCTATAATTTGAATTTCAAATTTCGAGTTTGTCGTGCGTGGAAAGAGGAGGGGCTTACATTTTATACTGGAATTTCCTGTTTAAAGTTTTGGATATTGGCCCCTTCTAAAAATAATTTATGGCTGCCTCAATATTTTCTGTACAATAAACAACATCTAATACATTTAGCACTTTGATTATGAAACAATTTAATGAATGTTTGAAACTTGAAAGAAAGGTAAAAACAAGAGCTAATTAGTCCTTCCTTCTTGAATCTTTTTCAAAACAATCTAATTTTGAACCTCAGTAACTTATACTATACAAAACACAGTGTACTCTTTTTTGTCTGATGTGGCATTGCTTATTTTAATTTATGGCCAGACTTCTCACCAACACAAGTTTAATGACACCATTGTTTGAAATTATTCTGTAATCATTACTGGGGACAGTACCTAGACCAGCTTATTATTGCATTGTCTCGTTCATACATGTACCTCCCTTCCCTCAGGAGATACATGCATGTATGTGATCTGGTTTCATGAGCCAGGGCCTACTAATATTCATGATCAAGGCTACCGAAAGTCCCAAAACTGTTCCAAAAAGAAAAGAAAATTCTAGAAAAACAATGTCTTTAAAGGAAAATGCTAATGCGTCAAACAAGTGTATGTCACTCTTTTGCAAACTGTCTCATTCACTTTATCAACACTTCTGAATGTCAGCTCTCCTTTGTTTATGGAAATAATATTTGAGGAAAGCTTAGAAAGTTTAACTGGGATCTTGAAAATAGTCAGATTGTAACTGAAATTTGTCACATTTATGGAAAAGTTTGCAAAACATCAAACTTTTTTGTCATGTCCATGTTTCACTTTAATTAATTTTGTGGTTTTGCTTGTTTATTTGATGGGCTGTTTTTGTACATGTATGTAATTCAGTGGTTTAAATAGGTATCAGCAACTGGCAATTATATCCATCTACTTACCCTTTTCCTATAATATCGGTAGCAAGGTTGAGTTACATCAATCACATGAAAATAGTTTGGAGACTGGGGGAGGGGAGAGATGAAGGACTCCTGTTTATGACGTAATATATATGTGCGGTGGGTCTGGGTTTGAGCCTAATTTGAGCAGTCAGGGTCAGGATTTGAGCCTAATTTGAGCAGTCAGGGTCAGGATTTGAGCCTAATTTGTGCAGTCAGGGTCAGGATTTGAGCCTAATTTGAGCAGTCAGGGTCAGGATTTGAGCCTAATTTGTGCAGTCAAGGTCAGGATTTGAGCCTAATTTGAGCAGTCGGGGTCAGGATTTGAGCCTAATTTGTGCAGTCAAGGTCAGGATTTGAGCCTAATTTGGGCTGTCAGGGACAGGATTTGAGCCTAATTTGTGCAGTCAAGGTCAGGATTTGAGCCTAATTTGGGCTGTCAGGGTCAGGATTTGAGCCTAATTTGTGCAGTCAAGGTCAGGATTTGAGCCTAATTTGGGCTGTCAAGGTCAGGATTTGAGCCTAATTTGGGCTGTCAGTCTTTAGGCAGTTAGGGTTGTTTTTAAAAAAAATTGGCAGTCAGGGTTAAAACTGATCATTTGAAGTTTAATACTATGGTTCTCGGAGATTTTGGTCAGGGTTCATTTTTCAGAACGTAGGGTAATCAGAGTTCGTTTTTACAAAAAGTAGGGCAATCAGGACTTTGGAGCTCCCTTTTGGGGTCAAACAGGGTCAGGGTTTGAACCTCCGCACACTGATATCTACCCACTTATCACATAAGTATCCCCCCCCCGGGTATGGAGGCTTCTGCATTTAATGTGAATACTAGTTTGTTTATTGACATCAGCACACTTGTGAAATGGGTTAAAATATCTGTGTGATGTTATTTCATCTGTATCATTATTGAAAGTGGCACACTTCAAGAGCCCATAACCAAGAGCGAGAATCTTCCATACTACCTCTATGCTAGTTAGGTTATTTTTAGAACGGTTTCCCGCTATTATTGGGTTGCAATCCCGGGGGGGGGTATTTACATGAAAAATGGGTATGTATGTGAGGCCACGAGGCTCAAACCCTGACCCTGTTTGACCCAATCCGAGCTCCAAAACCCTGATTGCCCCCTTTTTGGAAAAAAAAACCCTGATTGCCCCTTCTTTAAATTGTTTTCAAAACACGGTCGGATACATATCCTGGCCGGTATACCGCGTACCGGGATTTCATGCAAAATACGGAACATTTCAAGTCGGGACGTGGCATTGGGTAAACAAATCAGCAGATGAAGTACATAGATAAAATTAGCGGCGTCACAATGTATGGGAATCGAACCTCAGTGCTTGCATGTGGGCAGGCGATAAAAATGCGGCAACAGAAGGTCTTTTTTTTGACATAGTAGCTAAGAAAAATGAACTGTCTAAAAAATACTGAACCCCGACCCTGACTGCACCCAAATTATACTCAAATCCTGACCCTGATCTGCCCAAATCAGGTCAAAACCCTGACCCTACCTGCCCAAACTGAGCTCAAAACCCTGACCCACCCGGGCGGCACATACATAATACGTCACAAACAGGAGTACCCCCCCGGGGTTGCAATCATTCCTAAGGGAATAAAATCACAAAAGCATAGCAGACGTGTTGTTGGTATAACAAAAGAAGCTAATGAGGCATCTTTTGTTCCGCCATGGGTGTAACCCACTAATTGGCGGCAACAATAATCTAAAAATAGTCCAATTTGTGAAAACGCCGTAGCATCTATATAAGAGATATGGATGCTTTTGGTTATGGGCTCTTGCACATTTATATTTTTCTGAGGTCAGGGTTATCATTCAAAACACAACTTACAGTCATTAGAGTAATGCATTAAGCTTATTGTTTTTTCTTGTACTTCACCTTGCAGGGATCTCAGTCACAATAACATAAAGAACCTGGATGTTAAACAGTTATCAAAATTTACATCACTAAGAGAGCTGTAAGTAATGGTAGTATGGTATGTGTCAAAGTGTACAAATTAAACATCCTCCATTTGATGTTCTTTACAATGAATGAAACCTGACCTTCTAAATAATAGATAATGCAATCAGTGACATGGTTGTACTGGATGGCAAAAACAAAGAATTAATATATTTAAAGGTACTTGTATGAGATTGGTAGTGTTATTATTAGCAAAACCTGTTTGTAAATGCTATTTTCCACCTTCAATCGATTGTCGATCTTTCTAAAACAGCATTTTTAAAGATAGCTTGCCCTCCAGCGTTCATGGCAATGCCTTTCCCATGGGGATCACAAGCTCAATTCATTTGTTAACGAAGTATTATATAAGCATGTAACTGTTTCCTGCAAAAGGCCTATTCATTCAAGGAACCCATTATTTGTGGTTGTACATGTATCTGGCAGCATTCCAAGCAGTGCTCAGACCAGTTGCATATTTCACATTCAAGAATATTGGCCAAGGGAGCTTATGAAGCTTACGGAAAGCCGCAGTGAAAAGAGCAGAGCTTTTAGCTGTGAAGTCATAGTGACTCGTTTTAATGAATACCTTTTTGTGGCTTAAAATCTTCTGTTTCTGTTGAGCTCAGTAAACATAAAAATATCAACGTTCCAATATATTTGGATTATTGCATTTCTTCAGAACATTTGCCTTTTTTTAAAGCAGGACAGCCAATAAAGTGCATCAGGAGAACTAAGGATGTGTTCGATTGACCATATTCCAAAATAAGAATATGGAATAGTCCCTGGAAATCACTGGTTCAGGCACTTTTGCACTGTTTATATAGCTACAAATCATGGCTTGCTGACATATTATACCAGTGTTTCCCTTAACAGCAGTACATTGTACCATCTTTCACCCAAGATGAAATGCCATTCCCCCAAATCTTTCAAATGATTAAAAAATGAAAGAGATCAAACTAAAACATTGCACAGTTACCATTCTCCATTCACGTAACATCTTTCCCAATCTGTATTAAAGAGGAACATTGTTTATTCAGGGTACATGTAGTTAAAAAGTCCCAATATGATTTATAGTTATCATTCTGTGAACATGTATTCTTATTCCAGAATACGGTCAATAAGAACATACCCTCAGTGTAGGCATATTTTCTTCTGTTCAATTGTGGTGATGAAACTGTCCCCATAGATTGTATGCTAGATACGTTTAGATGTAATATATAAAAAACGAGAGCTAGTGTTTTACCAGGGTATCCAAACACCGAGAAAGATGAAAGCACGAGGCTGCTTCGGCCGAGTGCTTTTATTCTTTCGAGGTGTTTGGATTCCCTGGTGAAACATGAAGCTCAAGTTTTTAATGATTTCTCAATCGAAAACAATACCTGCATTCATAAATAATTAAAAAGGTATTTTTTAAAAAGGTATTCATTTATATAGCGCAAATTCTATACGAATATATTCAAATGCGCTTCACAAGGTTATATTTTGTGATACAGACTGCTATTGTGGCGCAATGTGCTGCCGTGCAGTTTACAATCATGAGTGATTGTTAGTACCTCAGAATACCAGTCTGTTGTGTCGGGAGACAATCCCCTAACTCTTTCTCGAAATAACACAACAGGTTCTTTTACGTCCCCTCGTATAGATTAGAAGAGGAAGGAGACAAGGCCAACAGATTATACGTCCCTGCCCAAGGACGCGGCTGGGATTCGAACCCCCGACCTCCCGCACTCTTGACCGTGCTCTACCAACAGACTAGAAAAGTTGTGATTGTTATTTTGTCACAGTCGTTTCAACAAATGGCCTGATAGCGTAGTGGGCAAGAAAGTGGACTAGTAGTCAAGAGCAGCCATGAGGATGATAGTTCGAGTCACACTCTGGACACCGATTTTTATTTCTGTCTTCTCCTTCACTTCTCCATGTAAAGTCATACTTACATTATGCTGTAAATAATCCTTGTAGCTTAATTAGGTCCAACACATGCATGAATGATACCCAATGAGAACACAGATGAACATCACTAGTGATTTGGATATTCCTCTGATTGACTAAAAGCTCATGAATTATTAATGAGTTTGAGAAAATCTATTCTAAACTTCGTAGTTTGAATTTTTCTCATCAAGTTAGGGAAGTTATTGAAGTAGATGTAGTAGAGTGGTTTCAGAAGGCTCTGGCAATGAGTGTTATTCGTCTACTTTTTAAATTTTGCCACCTACTGTTGTAAGTTGGACATCCTAGAGGCTGAGGTGCCTTTAACACCCTTGTTCCATCAGCCAGCTTCTTTTTCTTTAGTGCATCTTACTGTAAAAATCATTGAAATGACTGGTAGTATATTATATGTCAGCCAATGGGCTTACATGTACAGGGACATTCATTACTAAAGTTAAAGTTTGCTTTGTTATGGTTAAGGGCTTATGGTATGAGAGGCTGATTTTCATAAAGATTCCCCACACACTCAATGAAATGATAAAATAATAAACAAAGATATGAGATCATGATAACAATGATTACCAACTAAGGCTCATCTGGGTATCTGTCATGTTCAATATATATTAGAAAAATAAAACCTGCAGTTCCACCAGTCACTCCCGGCATTACATATAATGACATTGTATGTACGTTACCATGCGGAACTAACCACATGTGCATCCATGTTTACTGTGAAGTGAACGCAAGGTGCACCCATGCATTCCCTCAATGTTCACTGCATTCACTTGTCAGAGAACACAGCAAACCCAGTGAACGTAATAAACTCAAAGTGAATGCAGCAAATGTAAATAATCATAGAAACAATGAAACGCTAAATGGAAAAGAGATGTGGGACATTCTTAGATGAGAAGACAATATTATTACCCCCTGGGAAAAGATCCAGCCCACATAAAATCACACAAAATTGTTCTTTGTGGCAGTTAAAGAAACGGAAGGTCACATACTGTTCAGTGTTTTCTCTCATATAGAACTTAACTTTGAGAATAAGATAAATTTTATCATACATTGTACTTATCTTAAAGTGGGAGCCTGTTAAATTTTCCTTGCATATCACTTGCTGTACCTAACTGTTGTTGTGTTTTTATTGTTTACTTTATCCAGTTATCTACATCACAATGTTATCAAAAGTATTCCACCCTGGGATTCCTTTCCAACAACCCTGTCTGTTCTTTCATTGTAAGTACATTCTGTATAATTCATTAATAATTTATCAGGGTGCTAACCAATCCAAACACAGCATTAAAGTCACATGGATACCTCTGTAAACCCAATACTGTATCAGTTACTGAATACTAAGCTAAATAAAACTCTGTAACATCAGAGATGTGTATAATAACTGGACAAGTGCAATTGCCCCAGCTGAATCACATCGTACCCTTTTTTCAATAATGGCCCAACTTTGAAGCAGATAATAAGCAAACAACACAAAATAATGACCCCTCTATGACTACATTTGGCCTAATGCTATCTCGAAAATTACTACATCCCTGAACATATATGTACATGTATGGGAGGTTCATGGCAAAACATCAAGGTGAAACTCCTGTCTTGATGTGCAGAGTTGATGGGACTTGTTTTAGTGCACATGCACTGTGCATGTCTGTGATTTAAACTATAATGCCAAACTCTAGTTTGACACTTTTCATCAAAATTTCAAAAAATTGTTAAATTGTATGTAGTTTCACAATTGTGTTGGGACTGTATGGGATTTACAATGACTCACCTAACAGCTCTCCTTTGTAAATCCCATTCAGTTTGTCTCAACTGCTCCTATTGTACCTATTACTCAATGTTGCTAGAATGTGAGATACAGAGGGTGAATAATAGGCATGACCAAGACATGCCACACAAGGGTCTCCTTGTCACTTGTTTGCTATTCACAGGATCTAGTAACATGTGTCAACACTTGTTTAACTCATTCGGGTCTTCTTAAAAAATGGGAAAAAATGGGTTGTTTTGGATTTAATTTTGTTATGTAATACATATTCACAATAATATGGAAAGCTATATGTCGTTATGAAGCCTGGTGAATAGACTTTCAAAATTGGGCTTCACTTTTCGAATGTGACATAATTTGATTACCATATGTTCACATAAATTAGCATAAATTATTGAGAAATTACTACAACATTTGACAAAAACTGAACTGGATTCCACAAAATGTGTATAGTATAATAAAAAGTTGGAAGCAAAACGTTACATTGATGTATTGGCAACATCTCTAGCACATCTGGCTTAAGTAGGACGAAAGAAATTGAAACAATTATATTTATGGTCACGTGCATACTACCCAAAAATTTCATAATATAGGAAAATTCGGAAAATAATAGAATAAATAATAAATATTCACCAAAAAAGGAATACCACATTGAACTCTTTTACTTTACTCTCATAGCACAACAGATTGACCAAATTGACCAAAATTTAAGTGATTTCTAGTTGTAAACAAAGGCCAACAGATAATTTGCATAATTTTAAAAAATGTATAAAGATCACTTATTATTAGTAAGTAAACTACCTAAGTAAAATATTATTTTTAGATATAAAAACTCAAAAGGCAAAGTATCAACTCTCAAAAGTTATACATAACATAATATATAATGCATAGTTTCATTTATACTAAAGCAGAAGTCTTAGCAACGCCAAAACAATGATTATGCACACATTATAAATTCGCACAAGGTCACATTTCATTCACCTTGTGGCGTAAAATATCGGATTGAAAATGCTTGCCCTGTCCAAGAAAACAATTCTATCTCCCAGATGTGTTCTCAATGATATGTCGAGACATGTTCTAACATGATTTCAATGCCTTTCGTAGCCATGAAAGTCTTCACCGAAATTACGTAACTGACGGCCAATTTACAACTCCAAAACACTATATACCTCCAAAACTGCCATTCAGTTCATCACACTGCTTTCCTGGTCGAGTTAGGCCAAAACTGCAGCCAAATCGTATGTTTTAGAAGCCGTCGGATCTCCTTGCGTCTCAACCGCCATAATCAGAATCTCAGATTTTTGAAACTCAAAATACTATGAAACTAAAATTATTAAACCAATCAGAAGTTTGGTTAGATCGAATTCGATAAAACGTGCTGTGTGATTGGCTTAGGATATAGTCACACCGTTCAGCGAGTTTCAAAGCAATTGGATATAACGCTACGACGCTATAATTTTTTTCCCTATAGGTCTTGTACAACCTATTTTTCATTGCACGGACCCGAATGAGTTAAAGTAGATTCAGGGATTGAAATTAGGCCTTTATATTTTTAGAAAAGTGAGCAAAATCTCATGACAACTTGTAACTGTTGCTAGTAAAAACTTGCTGAACTTTATGGATCAGAGCATGTTGATAGTAAAAATTAGTGACAACTACTACATGTAACAGTTGCTATAGGTATTTCCTCTAATGTCAAGCCCTATGTTTCCTTCATGCTAACACATGTTAACTTACTCTGTTACAGTGTGAAGCCTAAATTATGCTTCAGACTATGACATATTGTGGCATTTTTCCATCTTGCATCAATTGGTAGATGTAGACATCTTGGTACATGTACATACATTTGTATACTTCAAGCTAATGTGATTTGTGTGCTAAGTTTAGTTTCCATTGCATTTCAGACACCACAACAAGATTGTATCCATTCCTTCTTTTAATACAACAAAAGTTCATTCTCTCCGAAGCTTGTAAGTATGCAGATGTTAGTGAAATACTTTATTAACCCTTTCACCACTACAGGCACCAAAAGCGGCCAATACGAAGCATGTACATGGGAAAAATTAATGCATCAAATCTAGACATGCTGGAAATACGATATTATTTCAAGGGATGAATGACTTCAAAGCAAGAGCTATAACAGGGATTGCTTGACTCTCCCACTTTGGAGAAAAACTCATTTGTTTTGGAGATCTTGTCTTGTTTCTTTGATTTTCACGAATTTTGAGGAGCTGAAAATCAGCTCAAAAACCCTTCCCATTTGCACTTGAAATCAAAAGCAAACACAAAATCAACACTCAGTCGTTACAATACCTTCTTTAATCTTTCCAACCACCAGGTTTGTTTGCACAAAACACACCAAGCGACTGTGAACCACGCCATGTTTACACTGCATTTCACTCCACCACAATTTCCTGCTCCCACCTCCAATTGCATGCTGGGTAATCAACAAAAAATTCACAAGGGGACTCCTGTAGGATTTTTAAAGTCTTTTACCCCTACAACCAAGAGTGGTGATTTGGACTCAAGCCGTTGCTTTAAAGTGACAAAAACACATCCTAACAGGTTGAGCAGGGGGAAAAGACAACCAACTGCAGAATTTCAAGGATTCAGTGAAGAATTATTTCATGTTTCTCAAAGCAGAAACACGACAGAAAAATCCCGTGAAACCCCTCACAAGGCCTACTAAAAGCAAACCAAGTACTTTTCAGCCGTCATCAGACTTAATGATGTCCTCTAGCTTATTTGTCCAAAATTAGAGCACATTTAATTGGAAATCCTACAAAAGAAAGCATACTTACTGCCGACGAGTCCGTAGAGTTTGTGGGGAAAGTTTGAGCCCTTGGTTTAAAAAGTCAGCAGTATTTAACTACCCTGGGCTAGCCAAACTGGAACTGAGGGGGGAGGGTTGAGTTAGCACTCTGCATTTCACCAATCGAGCCCAAACCCATCCAGTGGTGAAAGGGTTAAGCCAACTAATCTGTGAGTCGAGTAAGTTGTTGAAGTTGTACCTTATCTTCTCTGATCAGCATCAGTTAAGTATTAGTTATGATTTTGTCAGTTTCATACTACATTGATTTGGTTAACTATTATAATTTGTATTGTCAGTAAAAGTTGTCTGTCAGATACTGTCAGAATTGTATTTATTATAGGAAATGCATAGGAAATGCACCAGGATTTCCTCTATATAACAAACATTTTGAACACATGTGGAAATGGATTACCATATCTTTAATTAACATGTGTTCTAAATTACCACACTAGCATGTGATTATCTCATTTTGCACAATTTGGTCAGTAGAACTTTTCTTGATATAATAATGCACTCACCTGTACAATGTATGAAGTCAAGTTGAATACTGAAAGATAAATCCCAAATCTCCACAATGCTGTATACCCTCAGTATCATGATTCTTTGATTATTTAATTACTGTTATAGCCTTGGCCCTCATTTTAGCTGAACAATAAGCATGTAATGTACATGTAACTACACACTAAAGTTTCAACAGACCAAAATTGTCAACAAAACGTACACCAATCTCTAACCATTAAATAATGCACAAAAACAGTTATAAAAACACATGTATGTTATATGGTTTTTAAACAAAAAATGCATTAAAAAGTTTTCTGTCCACATACGAGACTGCTAAAACGACCCGAACCGCTGAAGGCAGAGACTTGTGTATGTGTTGCTTATGCTAAAGGCAGCGACTGTACATATGTGTTGCTGATGCTAAAGGCAGCGACTGTGCATATGTGTTGCTGATGCTAAAGGTAACGACTGTACATATGTGTTGCTGATGCTAATATAAAGGCAGCGACTGTGCATATGTGTTGCTGATGCAAAAGGCAGACTTGTGTATGTATTGCTGTCACTAAAGGCCTCTGCCTCTGCTTGTGTTACTGGCATCACTGTAAGTATTTGTGAAAACCTTCCAAAATAACTGTTTACACGAAAACATTAGAGCTCCATTTTCAAATATCTCTACTTTGGAAAGTGTAGTACATGATTATTCTTGCCGTTTTTTATTTTTGTTAGAGGGTTTTCAAAAGGATTAAAAACTGTGATGCGATGAAAACGATCACGTTTTTGACGAAAACCCTAAAAACTAACCCTTCGTTTTCTTACGAAAACGTAAGCTTATACGTGTCGATGGGGTCTTAGTTATATGTTGAAGTTCAATATAACTTTGTAAACGTGTGAAGACGACATATGAATTATTTCATAATGTACAACCTCTGTTTTTTTGTTTTTTTGTTACAGGTTTTTGAACAGCAACAAAATTTCAAGTATTGGCACAAATGCATTCACGAATCTCACAAATCTACAGGTTTTGTAAGTATTAAACTCAGAGAAAAGAATAAATTTAATTTAGCACGGGGCCTCCTCGTATTGAAACCTTTGTGCGTGACAAGTAAAGCATATCGCGGAAGTGGGCTATTCTTTGCATTGAGTTTGGCGTCATCATAAAATGAAAAATCTAAATCAAAGCTGTTTTTATATTTTCTAGAGATCGATAATAATTAAATTTCACGTTGATAAGGATGTTTTGTTCCGGAGTTATAGGAGTTGGATTTTATAACGGCTTGGCTCAGCTGGTTTCTTGAACCGCGTACAAAACAATGTATTTGAGCCAATATATTAATAGTTGAGGCTTGAAAAAGGGCTCTACAATATACATTGAAAAAAACTAATAAATCCACTAGCTCGAGAGTTTAGAAGAAATTAAGTGCCCCAAAGTGTATTGAACACCAACATGGCGGTGTTACATAAAATTGTCATACATTCATTGACCCAAAGCTTGATTAGGAAATACAATTTGGGTTATAAGTGTTCTACAAGGACCAAAATGTTTCATTTCATTAATGTAAACCAATTTTGCGATTGAGAGCCATGACCGGACCAAACAAGTTTGATGCAAGTTTTCAAGCCAGTCGTTTTGTATTTTAGTATATACCGTATTTTCGCGAATAGACGCTCCTCATTTAAACGCCCCTCTCAAATAAACATCTCCCTTGAGGGTCCTGGTTTGAAATAAATGCCCCAAAACACCATCTTGAATAAATGCTCCTCTCAATTAAACGCCCCCTCAAAAGAGCTCAATTTATTCGCGAGAATACGGTATCTATAGCTACTATTTTATAGCATAAAGCGAAACTGAAATAAGTTTTTGGCAAACTTATGTAAACTTATAGCCTGCTTTTCATAGTAAATTGTTTTTTTATTAGATTATCCAGAAACTAAAACATCGTTATCAGTGATACGATCTCTAATCTCCATTAATACAATTAGTTATGTATGGAATGAGTTGTTCTGTTTACATGAGTGTGTTCGGGTTGAAGAGGAAGACGGAATGTAACATCACTCAATTGCCAACCCCCAAGTAGTATTATTGACGCTAGTTGTATTCATGTTAAATGAATAGCCGCTGTTGTTTCTAAATTCACTTTAAATCCTGTATTATCTGAACTCGAAGCGCTCCGTTGACCAAAGTTAAGTAAATGGCTTTCAAATCTAAGTGAACTCATTAATTGTGATCTTTGTAAATCAGCCATATTGTAGAGTATTAATCGATCTATTATTGCTATTGTTGTTTTGACTAGACATGGTTTAGGGCATCTTGTTTGCTTGGTCGGAATAAATGCACAACGTGGGGGACCTTTCATATATATTTATTAACTTTCATTATTTTCTACCGATCCAGGAAACTACAGAAGAATAGACTGTCCTCTGTACCTTCTGCAGCATTAACTCACTCAATCTCTCTCAGATATCTGTAAGTAGTATATAGCAGCCGCCCTTATCTCTATCGACCATCTGCTCTTGACCGATCTGGTTCCACTCGATAGGTCAATAACCCCATTACTCTTATTTAATTTTTACTTCACTAGAAATTGCTCACGCTGAATATTTTTCGGGTTTATTTTCAGTGATCTCAGTCGAAATTCGTTCAAAACACTCAAAACGTCATCTTTTGGTGGACTACGATCTCTACAAGTACTGTGAGTAGCTTTGAAACATAATTAATTACTCACTTCAGCTAATTATCTCGTGCATTTTGCTAAATATTTTAACCCTGTGGGAGCTAGGTGTTTGTGTTTGTTTGTAGTGGCGGCCTGGTAGTTTAGTAACATACCTGCTGGGATGCCCCATGAAATTGAATAAAAAAAAAATCCCCTGTCTTTTAGTTAGCATACGTGAATTAAAAAGAGCTGTATCTGCTCGGTGGAAAACGTTATTTTTGAATAGATTAGTCAGCACATGTTTTTCAATTTAAACATGCACCATTGGATCCTCGATCCTCTTTCAATCCGGAAACGAATGACTGCTTCACGAGCCAGTTAAACTAAAAAGAGAAGCGTCCTTGGTCATTTCAATGTAAGCCTCATATTGTTGGCTCATTTCTTGGTCTAAAAAGGCACACACTTAAAGTGTTATTAATGGCCTTATCTGTCAAAGCCTTGAAGCAGTTAAGGTCACCTATTGCATAATTTTACCACGGTTTTCTGCACGGTTGGCGAAAACATCCAGAATACTAATCCATTAATTAGACAACCATCAAATCAACTGAGAAATTAAATTCCCAACAGAAGCTGTCATATCAGTACTACAGATATCGCATTCTTGAATGTTTTGACCCCTTTCTGTTATTATTGTTAACTTTAACTCGCTATTGGCCTTGTAAATTTGATAATATGAGTTCCATCATTACTATTTTCTTTGAATCCCGTCCATGGTTGTTTTTGTGAGATCTGTTGCCAAATAAATAGGGATAAGGTTTCAGTTGTAATCTTTCACATAACACAGTCTTTACCTTACCGTTTTTACGAATAGCACACATTCAGGTTTACATTACTGGTGTTTATGTTGTTGTGTTATCTGTATTTGTGTTAGGAGGCTTTCAAAGAACAAGATCTCAAGTGTCCATGGCGCATACTGGGCCCTGGGAAAACTGGAGCAACTGTAAGTATTTATCTTGTGTTACATGATTTTAGTTTAAGATGCGAGTTGATTTGCTAAAGAACTGTAGTAGTGAAATTGCTGTTTTTGTTACTGAACTAACCGCCTCTCGTGGTTAAGCGTTTGTGTGTAGTGGAACCTTTGTAAAACAATTTCGTTCTCGAACTGCAAATTGTTATTAAAGACCTTCACGTCTTCTTGGACGGGTAAGGACGTAAAGTCGTCGTAGAGGGGCTTTAAGCCTGTTGATGTTCTCCGTCCACCTTCGAGTGGTAAAACAATAAATCAAATCAAAAGTTGTTGCTGCTGATGTTTACTGTAACCCGATGGGTGGGTCAGCAACGATGGTATATACTTCATGGTAGTGTTTCGTTCCATATAGTCTCCCTGCATAATCATTTTCTCTACTGTTTTACAGTATTATGCAGGGAGACTATATGGAACGAAACACTACCATGAAGTATATACCGCAACAATTGTCGGCATGGTCGGCACCGTCCTGTTGCTTTTGCGCTTCTGATCCATTCACATTACGGCAAAGTTACAGTCTTGCGTTTTTTTATTTCCCACTTATACGAAATCTGCTCTAATAATTCACCTAACCGTATATTTGCCCATGTGTTTTTCAGATATCTCGACAGGAACAACTTCTCTTCCATCCAAACAAGATGGTTCTTCGGTCTTGGCTCACTTCAGCAACTGTAAGTAGACAAGCCAATACACATTTCTTTTGCGCACTTTTATTGTTTATTTTGGAAAGTTGCTGTCGAGATGTACCCAAGTTTTAGATACCATTTATGAATAATGAGTTATTGTCGATTATTTATCACAGGTTCCTGCAGAATAACAAAATATCACAAATAATCACAAAGTACGCAGACTGGAGGTCCTTCCCAGTCCTACGGAAACTGTAAGTTGTTATTGTTGACGTACGGCAGAATCGCATTTCTACCTAACATCACATCGAACTAATATGCAATTATTGGATAATGTTGAGCATGATAGCGAAAATTAAGACAGAGGTCTCTGTTATCTGCTGAAGGCTGCGGCGGATAACACAGACCGAGATCTTGATAATTTTCGCTATCATGCGAAAACCGAATTTAATAATTGTTTTATTATACATTTTAAGCAAACGTTTACGATTGAATTTCAAGATGTTTTGTTTCTTATTCGAGCTAAAAATTGCTTTTATTTACAAGTTTAGGGGGGAAGAAGGACTGGAAACATAGCTGAGAGCTTAAAATAGCAAAATGGCACAGAAAGGCGAAATAATTTCTCTACTTTCTAATAATAATAATAAAGGTTTATTCACAGCCTATCCATTCTAGTGAATGGCTCTTCATCTGTGATTATGAAAATAAATACGATATAACAAAATAAATACGATATAACAAAATAAATAGACATAGATAATAATAATAAAAAGTTATACTATACACGAATATAAATAGAAATTATAATATATACACCATCGTATAATCACCCTCCTTTCTAACAAAGACACATCCACTTTTCTAGCGAAAAATGGTCGTACTTTGTTAAAGAGGGGGACATTGGGGGGCTCTCGATACCGCAACACCGCAAAAAATCCGAAATCACCGCATGTAACGTTGACAAAATACCGACACCACAATGACGCAATTATTTTTTAAGAGTCCCTTGATTTACATGGATTTGATCTGACATGGGTCCAACAAGAAACCACAACACCGCACATATCGTTTCAACATATCGTTTCACCGAACACCGCAGGTTTGAAAACAGAAACGCACACCGCAGGATTTGAGATCACCGCAATACGGGATTTAATTCACCGAAATACCGCACTAAAAACTGACCCACACCGCAACACCGCAAACCCCAATGTCACCCTCCTTAAAATCGAGCCTCTACCTACAGATAATACCTACAGATAATACCTACAGATAATACCTACAGATAATAGCAGTGTGACGTCATATCTGTACCTACAGATCATTTTTACGCATGCGCAATCACTGCTATAGCCAGCTATCGAGAATTAGCTGTGTTCTCAACCAATCACAAACGAGATAGTGAGTAAAATATATAATAAATGACCTTACGTCAATTATATTTTCTTTTTCAGCAACCTTGACAAGAACAAGCTTTCTCATATCAGCGACTTAACGTTCAAACACCTTCTCGCACTAAAAGCCTTGTGAGTGCTGTTATATATGTTAGCTGTTACAAACCGGTAGTATCGTCGTGTACCGTTTAACCAACTACGTCATACAATTATCTTTGTTACCTCATGTTTCGCTATGAATAATTTGAGACATTTTTCACGAACATCCGAAACGACACTTAGACATTTTCGTTGCAAACGAAGGATTTATATTATCCTCGGTATATAAAAACCGGTAATCGAACTCGGGCCGATAAGGAATCAATTCAATGGCTTACCCACCACCAACACTAACCGTTAAACTACGGAGAGTAGTACAGTTTCGTTTCCAAAATTACCGCTGAATGCAATGACTACAGACGCATGTACTCAGGGTTAGCCTCATTCTGAAGTTAAACATTCATAAATACCAGCGACAGGGTGCATTCAGCGGTAATTTTCGAAAACGAAACTGGAGTATTCGCTGATTGCTGTCTGTTTTTTGCCACATTTATATCAACTTATCATTAGCATGTTCATAAAATATTCTATGATAGTATAATATATACTATAATGGTGGTACGACAACGCTCCGAGCGCGCGAGGTGTGATTCACCACGGATTTAAACGGTATACGACGATACTACCTACAAACCCCTAAACTCTCTACATCCAATCCTAGCTTCAACGCAGAGTCATGTTCCAAAGTAATCTCCTAGTGTAAAGTGTTTCACTAAGTTGGAAAGGACCATGGCTTGTTGATTTTCCGCTCGTAGTTCAATAGAGAGCTAAAGCAACCATGACGGCAACGTGATAAAACAGTGACCTTAATTACAAAATACAATAATTGCACGTGAAAATGCATGCAGTCGCCTACATTTTGGCCGTTTTCCGCAAAAACACAAAAGTCTACGTTAAGAAGAGAACGTAAGAACGTAAATCACTCTGTGGCGTGAATGGAACTCTATGCTTATCATATTTTTCGAAGATATGTATGTGAAAAGTAATTAAAGGAAAATTATAAAAAGTAATCACTGTCGCGAGAAAACATTTGTTTTACCTCCTGTCTTCACATGCCGTCGCCGTCGTTCAAGCTCTCGATGTAAACTCCTCGATCTCGCAGTCTAATTGTTAGCTGGTCAGCATTTGTGTTGTCAATCACATTCAAGTTTTGCCGGTGACTTGTTTATACTAATTGTTAATTTATTTTCTGTTCTCAGAAACCTTGCAAATAACCATATTTATCACACCACGGAGCGTTCTTTCTCTGATCTTCATCTCTTAGAATTTCTGTAAGTATTCATTTCCTAACTTGTACCCTGTTCTGCTTCTTAAATATTTTAACGTTTATGTATACCTTAAAGTGCTTCTAACCCTTCTTGCAAATTTTATACCGCGTAAGAAAAAGCCTAGGTCGATTCCCGGGTAGACGTCATCTCATTAATTAGTAATTAATTAATTAATGTTGTTGTGATAGAAAGGCGCCACGGAGAATAATGCATTAGTGCATTATTCTCCGTATCGCCTTTCTATCACAACAACATCGATTTGTAGAGAATATGCACAGTTTGTGAGTTTGTCATAAAGGAAAAAGCCATTTTAGACAAAATGTTTAGTATGTATTTAAATTATTGCAAAGTGGAATTAATTAGATGACGTCTACCCGGGAATCGACCCAGGTTTTTTCCAACGCGGTCATGAGTCAGGAAAGGTCAATTTTTCATGATTTCAAACAAGTGTAGTACATAGAGTATTCTCTGTAAACCAAAAATTTCTTCGCAGAAGTACTCAAAACCTTTCAAAGGTTCATAGGTATAAAAATTGCAAGAAGGGTTAGAAGCACTTTAAGTCTACGATTATTTGCTCACAAAACGGAGAAATTAGTAAGGCGTGTGGCCGTGCATTTTTAAAATTCTACTCTAGTCTTGTGGTATTATGTTTTTGGGTTAGGATTTTGTTCGGTTTTGCCAGCGGATTTCGTCACCAACTGATTCACCTCCATTGTCTCTGTTTTCTTTAGGGATTTGAGCAACAATGATATTTCATGGACAGTGGAGGAAATGAGTGGGCCGTTCAGTGGCCTGAGGAACCTCGCCTCATTGTGAGTGTACCCATCAAATTAGCTGGTGTACGCTTAACACTGGTGGCAACGTCACAAGTTCCAAACATGGAACTTCTCATAATAATAATATTTTAATGAATTTATATTGCGCAAATTCCATATTATATGTTCAAATGCGCATTACAATACTCATAAGACAAAAACATTCTAAAAACTAGTAAAAAGCTATCCTAAAACATTACACTATATAATTATAAAATGGCATTACAACTACATAACTATAGGGCCTCACACTTTTATTGAGTGAGGCTAGACTAATAAAAAGCCTTCTTAAAAAGGTGGGTCGTCAGGTTAGACTTAAATGCACGGTCTCCAATTTCTAAGATTATAGCGTGATGGAGGCCTACGCATAATTATTTTATATAAGTATAAATGTGCTAACCATTAAGGACTTTAAGTAGCCTCCTCCGCAGGAATCTCTATTGTCGAAGAAATCAGATTTAAAAATATCGTGAATTGGGTTACCTGTGGCTCCGGGAGAGAAGAGGAGGACTGGCTCCAATCTCCCTCTCTTTTCTTCACCTGCCACAGGGAACCCAGTTGGATTTGGACACAAATTCTCTGATGGCCTGCGGAGGAGGCTAGACGTTAAGGTGGCTCGGGGTATTATGACAGCCGAATTGCATCATAAAAATTCGCACTTTTCAGCGGGATGTTTTTGGTCGATCATTGAGATTTTTTGGACAACGTATTTTCTGATTTTGAACAATAGTAAAAACAAAACAGAAATCCAAGATATATAATATTTGCGGAGATATGAGTGCTTCTTTCGACCCCTTTTTACTAAAATGCGAAAATCTCCCAAACGACACGATAGATATTTTAGAAATTGGTGTATATATAACTAACGCACGAGCTTTGCTGTGAACGAGTTTTAATAAAATCGATGGAATGGAGACTTCTACAGCAAAAGAGATATAAATGTTCCAGCAAAATATTATGGTCGCCAATTTCTTGCAAAAAAGTAAGCAAATATGATCGCTGATTCCAATTCTACCCGGTAATCTATAGTTTAACACCATGGGAAACTACTGTGTTAACTACTGTGTAAACTACTGTGTTAACTACAAGAAAATCGAGAGAGCGGGACGGAGTATATCGCTAGATGAATGACGAAAGGTCGATTGTGAATATTTGGTGAAAATCTCTAATTTTGAATTGATGTAAATATTTAAAAACCTAAACGAAAACTTTGACCTCATTCGCAAGTATGTTGTAGGACAACATATTTTGTGACACCATGTGCAATTTCATGAATACGTTTTTGTGCACCGAGATCGGGAACGTAGCTGGTTGAAACCCTCAAAATCACTCCAAACCTTTCCTCCTACATTTCATCAAAGTATTTTCAAATTCCTCAAGTGTATTCAGTCATCCGTTCAATAGCGATACTTACCACGTCATCCATTGGTTCCTGACACAAAGCGGCCTTTTGAAACTCGTGGTTGAACATTATCATAACAATGGTAATGCTTATCAACACGAAGTATCGCTATAGCACTGAATGAATTTTTCTTTGAGTTTTGGTCACGATGACGGAAAACATTTAAATTGTGCTTTAAGAAAGAACAAATATTGAACCGTTTAGTTTTGTTTTAAACTTGTTTATTTCTTTTTAAATTTGAAACGAATTCGAAAAGGTTAATAAAATGCCCCCAAAACACCATTCCAATATGCTAATTTCCTCAATGTAGTTACTTTAGTTGTTTTCGGGAATGGTGACTGAATACACGTGAGGAATTTGAAAACACTTTGATGACATGTACGATTTTGCGCATAATTATAAAGCTCGAAGGAGGAAAGGCTCGGAATGATTTTGAAGGTTTCAACCAGCTACGTTACGGACCTCGGTGCACAAAAACGTATTCATGAAACGACATGAAATTGCATATGGTGTCACAAAATAGGTTGTCCTATTTTGTTGTCCGTTAACTATTCTTCAATATCAGGAAATATATGGTCCAAAAAATCGGCTCAAAGATCGGCCAAAAACTTCTCGCTGGAAAGTGCGAAGCTTAACGATGCCAATTTGACGTCACAATACCTGCGAGCCACCTTAAAAGTAATCCCTCTCGCTTCGATTCTCGCGCTCGCTTTTTGACCCAGTAATCGCTTACCCAGTAACTCAGCGAGTTCGACTTGGAGCAAGTCTAGTTAACTCATTATTAGTAGTTCTCATGTGGTAACTTCTCATGTGCCGAATTTAATGCTAGCATTGAATTTAGCACATAAAACGTTCGACGTTTGAACAGGGCATAAGCCGACAATTTCGTAACTATTGCTAGAAATCTCAGCGAACAGTTTTGCTCACTTACTGCAGTAAAATCAACCAAAGAAACTGTCTTCTTTTATAATGTGTCGGCATTAGATTTGGGAAGTGGCTTCGGTCCGTTAGTAAAGCTTCAACTGACTTACCTTGTTCATCTTACTTGTAGTTTGTATCGTGTGGGACTTATTTATTTGTTCCCTCTTCTTGTAGGAGGCTTGACGGTAATCGTATCACTTCTATTGCTGCTACTGCCTTTATTGGACTCGAAAGCTTGAAATATTTGTAAGTAACAGAATAGGGTTGAGTTACAAACTGTAAATATAGTTGATGTTGTTGTAGCTGTTCGTAGTAGTACTCTTGATGAAAAACATCGCTCTGATTGAGAAATCTCTTCTATTTCAGCATTTCTTGATACTACTGCAAGCAACCGTTTAGCGTAAACTTTTTGTCTGTTTTTCCAAGTTTAAAACGTCTAGTTACCTTATTCGGCGACGTTTGGTGTGTGAAGTTTGAACTTTTAACCACAACATGTCAAAGGTTGAGGTTTTGTCAACCAAAACATTGTGAACCGTTTTTATATGTTCAGTGCTTCCCGGCAGTTCAGCTACAAATTCTCTATGCGAGTGATTTTGACCGATGTATAAAGGTCCAAACTCTTGAAAAACTCTTTTCATGCATCAGACTCGTGTTTCTTTACCGTGCGGTGGATTTATCAGACATCACAGATTCTACTAAACAAGAGGATTCATATGGATCGAAAACTCGCTGAAATCGCCTTACCTTAGCCCGATGACCACACAAACAGCAACTGAATACACCGTAGAAGCAAGTCAAGGCATTTTTATCATAAATCGTTCGTATTTTAGCTCCTTCGTTGCATTCCCATACAAACGCTTACGTTTAAGCGATCAGTGCCTGTGCACAAGTTTACGAGATCGGAAAATGCCACTTCTGCCTATAGCGCACTTACGAACATTGTTGTTAAATTGGGAATGTGCAGTATTGCCAATTTTCAATGCCTTTGTATCAAATAAATCAACACTCCAAAAAGGCTTTATGTTTGAGACTTTTCGTTGTATCAAACTGCTATAAAGTTCTCATTCAATTGCATTGTTTAGAACAGCCAATCAGAATACACACACAATTCGGATTCTTCCAGAGCCCTATTTTTTCGTCGAGCATGCGCAGTAAGGAATAAATGGGGTCTGGGTACGAGATTGGGTACGAGATTGGGTGCGAGATGCCTTCATATAAAAGTTCCTTTTTCTGTTCTTTCTAGAAATCTGTCTGCAAATATTATCACATCAGTTCAAGAAAATGCTTTTCGGGAAATGAAAAAGCTGGAAATGATGTAAGTATGAACACGTTATCTCAATGTTTGCTTGCTTTTAGCAAGTGGTTTTGTGTTTGAAGGTACTTCTCATTCAGCGAAATCTGTCGGGAAACTAGCATATGGGTTACAACGATTTAACTAATCGATCAAACAGCGTTATAAGATCAAAGTTTCCAAGTAACATGCCTTATATTATATGGCTAGTTAACTTCGTGAGCTATGATTGGTCAGTTGGAGGTCCATAACGTCCTGTACGGACTTCGTGAGCTATGATTGGTCAATTGGAGGTCCATAACGTCCTGTACGGACTTCGTGAGCTATGATTGGTCAATTGGAGGTCCATAACGTCCTGTACGGACTTCGTGAGCTATGATTGGTCAATTGGAGGTCCATAACGTCCTGTACGGACTTCGTGAGCTATGATTGGTCAATTGGAGGTCCATAACGTCCTGTACGGACTTCGTGAGCTATGATTGGTCAATTGGAGGTCCATAACGTCCTGTACGGACTTCGTGAGCTATGATTGGTCAGTTGGAGGTCCATAACGTCCTGTACGGACTTCGTGAGCTATGATTGGTCAATTGGAGGTCCATAACGTCCTGTACGGACTTCGTGAGCTATGATTGGTCAGTTGGAGGTCCATAACGTCCTGTACGGACTTCGTGAGCTATGATTGGTCAATTGGAGGTCCATAACGTCCTGTACGGACTTCGTGAGCTATGATTGGTCAGTTGGAGGTCCATAAAGTCGCGTACGGACCGTAAAATTGAAGCAAAGCTGGTTTTGAATACATTTGAGCCATATAATAAACATTTTATAAAATGTGCTTGTGCGGTCCGTTTTATGGCCCGCGTTCTTTTCGCCCATAAAGCAGACAAAAAACTCGGTCCAACTCGATATTTATGAATTAACGCGTGAATATATTTTTCCTAGGTGGCTTAATACAACTCATCTCTTGTGTGACTGTAAGTTGAGATGGCTTCCTCAGTGGTTACGGGCTCAGCCGTTCTTTCGTACAACCATTCGTGCTCGCTGCCTTCACCCCCAGCATCTCCAGATGAAGAGTATCTTCAATGTGACTCGCACAGCGTTCGTGTGCGGTAAGCAGAAATATTTTAAAATTATTGGCAGTCCTAGTGAACTGAAGAATGTTTTTCTAACCTAAAATCCAGTTTGTGATTGGGTCATTACGTTTTTACTTGCTCCAGTGATTGGCTCATTGTGTTTTTACTTGCTTGTGATTGGCTCATTGTGTTTTTACTTGCTCCTGTGATTGGCTCGTGTTTTTACTTGCTTGTGATTGGCTCATTGTGTTTTTACTTGCTCCTGTGATTGGCTCATTGTGTTTTTACTTGCTCGTGATTGGCTCATTGTGTTTTTACTTGCTCCTGTGATTGGCTCATTGTGTTTTTACTTGCTCGTGATTGGCTCATTGTGTTTTTACTTGCTCGTGATTGGCTCATTGTGTTTTTACTTGCTCCTGTGATTGGCTCATTGTGTTTTTACTTGCTCGTGATTGGCTCATTGTGTTTTTACTTGCTCGTGATTGGCTCATTGTGTTTTTACTTGCTCGTGATTGGCTCATTGTGTTTTTACTTGCTCCAGTGCTTGGCTCTGTAATTACTTTGGTTTTGGTTTTACGACACTCAATCGAAAACCGAATCGAAATTTCATTCAAACGGCGATCGATCGAGCACGAAAACATGAAATTATAAAAGGTGAGAAACAGCATAACAATTCAGTCATACAATGTAGTACTCACACACCCAATAGAAAAGCTAAGCAAACGCAACCGTAAAACCAAAGCAATCACTTTCGTTACTCAATCAAAAACCACTCTAATGCTGAACTCGTCTCTGTCAACAGACACTAGTAACCCAGTTCCCCTGATATCTGGCCACCCGTCGTCCCAGATGGTCTTGAGGGGCCAGAATGTGACCCTACGGTGTAGAGTTCAGGTTTTCCAGAAGAACAGTTCTGTAGTACGACTGAAGTGGAGACGTAACTACGAGGTCATATATGATGGGGTCATGACTACTCCTGCTCGGGTAAGCTTGCTACTGTTAACTTACCAGCATTAAAGCTGTTAGCTCTTTCATTTATAGGCAACGCTGAAAATGATCACCAAAGACAGAATATGTTCTGTGATAGTTCAGTGCGAGTTGTTACGCGTTGTCTCGGCGAAAATGCGAATACATTTCGGATTCCAACGAGAGTCGAAGCCGTTGATTTTCCACTACCAGCCAATTCCACATGTTATTCATGCCTCATTTGCTACATTAGACAGAGACCATGTTGTATTCCAGGAGAATAAAAACCTTTGTTCTTGCACTTCCAAATTTTACAACAACCGCCAATTTTCTCGCAATCTGATTGACTAATTTTCATATGCAATATTTTAACAGACGCGCGGCCGGCTTTCGAAGCGGGCTTTGCAGAGATTTGCGAATTCAGGTTGTGTACACATCTGTTCCAAAAATCAAGAAAATGAGGATTTTAAAAGCATTTAATCACTGGGAAAAGTTAATAGGTGAGTCAAACTTCCTTGTGTGGTGCCATTTGTCAAAATGTGAGCGCTCTCTCGAGTCGAACAAAGCATTTTCGGCTAATTTGTGATCGACTTTGTGACAAGTTCGACCGATCTTTTAGAACTAGAACTGAGAAATGGTCTTGAATTAAATACATAATCTTCTAGTTCGTGATTAAAATCTCTTATTCAGGACGCCTCGTGGATCCACAGCTATTTTTCCAATGTTATGACGAAAATCATTGTCAATATTAGGACAGACACATAAAAAACTAACTTCAATTTGTTAACTCGAGACAGCGATGAGGCTGGAATTGCAAAAGCTATTCAGTTGTAGCCAAAATGGTAGTGGACGTAAATAATGTATTCTCTGTTAGCTGCAATTTAATAAAGCTGTCCCTTTTCTCCACCAGACTACAGATGCTAACGTGGTTACCTATATAGGTGACCTGAGGCTCATACACGTGGCCTATATAGACCAGGGACTCTACCAATGCATCGCCTCCAACCAATTCGGCTCCAAGATTTCCAAGAAAGCTCAACTTGATGTTCTTGGTAGGTTTTGTTCAAAATTATGTATAAGTCCTACCGAGGTGGATCTGTTTGAAGTTCTCTCGTTGGTACGACCAAAAAAATCACTCTAATAAACACTATTATTGTTCCTCAGTTTGACGTAATTTCAGGATTCTTTACTTTCCTTACTTCGTGACCGCTGACACATGCAATGATTCACCTAAAACCTGGCACCAGGCTTCACTCAGTCAAGCCAGCACTTGACTGGGTTCCTACGGACACAGCTTTTCTTCCAGTCACAACAGCTGTTATACGAGAGCCAATTGGCAGTGTATTGATTGACAGCTGTTATACGAGAGGCCAATCAACAGTGTTTTGATTGACTGAAGTCTGCTGCAAAATTCTGTAGGAGAACTTTATTTTATAAATGGCAACGCGTGTCGCGGTGGTTTAATTATTGAGTTCAATTCCTTACAGCCAACACATTGCGCCTTTCTTATTTTCCTTCGCCGTTTTTTTGCTGCCTGAAAATGTGGAATTTCACTTTCTGTGATGTCATTTCGAGAATACGAGCTCACATGTTCTCTTAGGGGGTGATTACATGGAACCGGTACGATACTGTTTACATGAGACTGGTACGACAATACCGACGGTTTATATGTGACCAGGACGAAAATCTACTCGAGGCTTTTACTTTAGAAAATCTCGGACCGGTCTCAAGTCAGTTCGTGATTACATGGGAAAAATCTTTTACCGGTCTGATTCGGTTTACTTGGGAAAAATCTTGTACTGGTCTGACTCCAGTCCGGTCTGATCAAACTCGTGCCTGTCCAGCCACCGGAATAAGTCAGACTAGTGTGACATACTTTTTCGCTCCGTGGTCTGATGTAAACGGAGACTGTTTTCACAAGGATTTATATGGAGCCCGAACTGAATTCGTACCGGTATAATCACCAACTTACTTTTATATACCTCGTGTTCTCGAAATGGTGTCACAGGAAGTGGAATTTCACGTTTTCAGGCAGCTAAAGAAACGGGAAGGAAAATTGCAATCCAACAACGTTTTCCGCTGTTTACACCGGGTGTCATGTAGATTCCAAATGGTAAAAGAAAACAAAAATTTATGGAGACTTCAAGTATCAACTACTTGCTCGGGCTACAAGAATTGCAGAGGTAACGTCTTGTAATCGTTTCTAGTGTCAGTTCGCCCCCCCCCCCCCCCCCCAAAAAAAAAGACTCAAAAGGGCTCCATGCTATGTGCTGTCCGAGTAGTTAGGTTTCTAACTTATCAATGTTACATCAACAGAATTCCCAGTCCTGACTAGTCAACCTATTGACGTCACTGTCCAGGCTGGAAATGACATTCGACTGCCATGTTCCGCCACAGGAAACCCGCTACCCACTATCTCATGGCGAATGGATGAAGGAACCACAAAGTTCCCGGCAGCCTTAGATCGTCGCATAGAGCATAGGCCATTACAGAATCTGTTCATTATCAAGAACGCCAAGGCGGAGGACATGGGCTCTTATACATGTAGTGCGACTAATGACGCTGGTTCTGTCAACGCTACTGCATTTGTCACCGTGCTGGGTGAGATGTTGTGTTGTTTTTATTTGCTGCACCTCCAGTTAGTTTTACTAATACTTGTCCATGCACGTCTGAATCGTACTTTTAGATATGAGTGAGATATGTGTAATTCGGCTGTGCCCTTTAAATACGGCTTGGGAGGCAAAGTTACTCGTGGGAGTTAAAAACCTCTGTATATATTTGTTTTCGGGCAAGCATTCAATTCAGCCATTTGAAGTTCATTATTATCATTTAGTTGAACGGCGAAGTCGTCTCCGATGCCCTTGCAGGAATAACCCTATAGACCATAACAAATCGTACATATCAACTAATTCTGGTCGCTCTTCATTGCAGAGGTTCCGAGGTTCACGCAAGCGATGAGTAGCAAGACAGTGAACACAGGCGAGAGTGTTGTGTTGGAATGCATTGCAAGTGGCAGCCCGTTACCACGGTTCACGTGGTACAAAAACGGCAGAGAGATCACCTTCAGCGCCAGGGTACTAACCCACTTGAGAGGGCAGCTGCTTGTTATTGTTAGGGTACAGCGGGATGATGAAGGGACATACACCTGTGAAGTGTCCAACACACTAGGTACTGCCAGACAGACCGCTTACCTCACTGTCGTTACAGGTAAGGTTACTGTGTTACTAAAGACCGTCTATCTTAAGAACGGTGTATCTTAAAACCGTACAATCTTATAAACTGTGTATCTTAAAACCCGTGTGTCTAAGAACCGTCTATCTTAAAAATCGTGTGTCTAAAAAAACGTGTATCTTAAAACCCATGCATCTAAAACCGTGTATCTAAACGTACGGAGACACGCTGAAACACCGTCGGCAACAGCGAAATTGCTCATTGTGTCCACCTCTGAATTTGTTGCGTGCAGTGTTGAAGGACATGTTGCAGCGTGTCTACCCCCTTTCGCGCAAGTGTTGCAGCGTTGGTCCGTACCTTCAGAGGCGTGCGTCTAAGAGGCGTGCGTCTAAGAGGCGTGCGCCTAAGAGCCGTGCGCCTAAGAGCCGTGCGTATTCCGTCTAAACGCCGTATGCTAAAAAGCCGTGCGTCTACATCGGGAAGCCAGTCAGGCTCTGAGTTTGTGGTTAGTGAATAGCCCACTTCCGCGATATGGTTTACTTGTCACGCACAAAGGTTTCAATACGAGGCCCCGTGCTAAATTAAATTTATTCTTTTTACAGAGAAAATAATAAATTTAATTTAGCACGGGGCCTCGTATTGAAACCTTTGTGCGTGACAAGTAAACCATATCGCGGAAGTGGGCTATTGACTTTGGTGAAAATCCGTCCTAAACTGCTTGTGCTCATTTGATTTTCTGCGTAGCGATTTTACGGTACATTTGCATATTATGCATCGTCATAGGCAAAACGCGCAGCGTCAATGGTATATTAAACGTGTACATGGTTATTCCTTATCGTTTTTGTATAGCCATATTTTGAGGCCGATACAGAAAAGGGATTTATTATTGTGCTCGGAGTAACTTCTGTTAACCCTCTGATCCCATTTGATCTCCAGGATCCAGCGCACGAGGCATGGGGGACGACGAGCCCAGCGCGGATCGCTATGACAAGAAGACCTTTCTGGGTATTATTGTTATCGTTGTTGTGTCATGCGTAGTTGGTACTTCCCTTGTGTGGCTTCTGGTTATTTACTGTGCGCGTCGAGGCTCCAGTAGACGCTTTAAACACGACAGACCATTACAAGCAGATACTTCGGACGAAACCAACTCTAAAAACGTAAGAGATGATATCAGCTACATGCCTCTTAAATCTTCAAGCTCTGGCAGCACACAAACGAGCAGGGACTCGCCGCGTTCAACTGCGACTTTTTTAGCATCTTCCGATTCTCAAGGAACAGCCTTTCCACCAAGTACCTCGGGCTCTGAGAATAACGCAGCATCCGACAAGGCTTCAACTGCGGATAATTTGAGTTCGGAGAATTCACTCAAAGGAAGCCATTGTTCCTTAACGTCTTCTTGTCAGTCAGACGAGTCGGAACCTCTTCGCGAGGTGGTTCATGTTCAGATTCACACTTCGGACAGTGACTCTGACAAATGTAAAACTACTTCGCCCGCGAGGCGGAAACAAACTCCATCCTCATCAGGATGTAAACAAATATTGTCTAGTCCCGCAAGTGGCAGCGTTGTAAATATTAATATGGACGGCTGTGGGACTACTGCGGTTTATTGCGGGTCACTGCATGGATTAGACTCTAAGTGTCCATCTAGTAACAGTACTGACAACAATCGTGCGCGTGGAGTTGGTCACTATCAGCCGATGACGGCTAACGGTCTCGTAGTACGGGCTTCAACAGAACAATACGCCACTACGCATGTCTAGCGACTAATATATTACGTGTATATATATATACGGATCTACCGTACGGTACTTATTAAATAGTTTAGGATAATATTAAAGAGTCATTCCTTGGTCGCTGTTTGGGATTTGGGTAAAATGTCATTATTGTTGTCTTTAAAGACGCAGTTTAAGTTTGGACGAAAAAAATGGATTCCCGTGTCCTGTGAAAATTTACGGATCCCAAGGTGTAAGGTCAAGGTCTCAAGGCGTAAGTTCGTCCAAAAGTTTCTGGAGGGGGGAAGTGTTGGGGACGGGGACTTGACAAAATAAAGTCTGTGGTTGTGTTCTTTAAAGAGGGCGAGTTTTCGAGTGTTGTTATAAGTCTTTTCCTTACATTCGCCATCAGAGCGCGTCTTACTAGTCATCCAAATATAGTATCTCTCCCAAGTCAAAGAGTTTGTTGCTAAGTTATTTTAGGCATTGGCACATGTATGTCTCACTTCTAGCAAAAGCTGTTTGTATTTATCGAAAAGAACCTTTCTGCAGAAGTGACGCAAATAAGCTAGCCTTCTAATTAATAACTCGTGGATTTTGAAAGCGACTATACGTATGCACATTGTGATTTTGTTAGATAATGCCAAGTAAAAAACACGTTTATCGTCCGGATGTCCAAACAAACGAGCGTGCGGCCCTTTTTATCGGTTATTTTCCCACCATCGAATTCTCCGCATTACGGCCGGGCATACCATGATTTTATAATTTTCCGCGCACTGCGTATCAAAACAGACAAAAACCATGTTTTCACTTAAGATTTGCCCAGTAATCCCCCGAGCAATCCTCAATGTTTATTTATTCGACTGGGGCGGCCTCGTAAAAGGAGGCGCGCGGGGCGATAAACGTTTTTTTTTTTACTTGGCCTAACCGGAGCCCAAAATAGGAGCTGCTTATATACGGAGAAGCGTTACCATATGCCTATATGTGGATACATTTTATTTGGATTGACTCGAAAGACTTAAAAAACAGTATAGCATTGGTTTATATATACCAGTAATTGTTTTTCAAAATGACAAACGCTCGGAATGCCGGAGTAAATATTGTAATATCCATCCCTCTGAGCTTGACCCTGATGTCATAACCTGTTGACCCTGTTGCTTGCGTTACGTTTTTTTCGTCATGCTTTCTTTCTCCAATGCGAGTATACAATACAACCATGTTATTGGCTCGTGTATTTATCCCTCTGGGTGATGTGAAAGCCATATTAAAATTTCTAAGGAGATGAGAAGGAAATTGTTTTAAAAGTTTCACTGCAATGATTAGACTGACTTTGGCTGTTTTCCACTCACAACTTAAAGGTAAAGGTATTCATTTATATAGCGCAAATTCCATATGAATATATTCAAATGCGCTTCACAAGGTTTCTTTGTGATACGGAGTGCTATTGTGGCGCAATGTGCTGCCGTGCAGTTTACAATCATGAGTGATTGTTAGCACCTCGGAATACCTGGGTGTCGGGAGACAATCCCCTACTCTTTCTAGAAATAACACAACAGGTCCTTTCACGTCCCCCTCGTATAGATTAGAAGAGTAAGGAGACGAGGCCAACGACTTATTCGTCCCTGCCTAAGGACACTGCTGGGATTCAAACCCCTGACCTTAACTTAACTAGAACGTTAGCCAGAAACATGAATACTGTGGCTCAGTAGAAACATTTTAGATTCGTTTACTAGTGTTACATTGTAGATCGTTACCCTGTGTTCATTCTTCTGTAAACACGTCCTTTTCCCTGCTAGGAGAGTGCAAGCACATCAATCCTTACTTGAAAGACAAAATCTGCCCTTGGTCGCAGACGACTGGGTACTAATTTACATAGGCACCACTCGAGTATAAAAATGAAAATTTGTCAATCCGAGCGTGGATGGTCTTGCTTCGTAGTGGTTCTAACATTTCACTTAAATGCGGAAGGTTATGGGTTTGAACCAAAGTAGAACCGACAACTTTTCCTCTCTCGTTTACCTTTTTGTTTACCCGTGAACTCTAGCTACAAATTAGCCCTAAAACCTCGTCGTTTACTTGGAAACATGTTTACCGACCGGATAGGGGATATTTTATGGTCTGGTTAGGGTTTGTGTTAGCGTATGTGACTTTTCAGTCCAAGGGCGGTTTGAGGTATGGAGACAAGTCTATACCGACATTTTGCCACACCTCCCTCTGTTGGACACAGCTGTTTAATTGATCGGATAGTGTGTTTTCTATATTTCAAAGTGGGTCGGGTGGACTTCTCGAAACGAGCGACAGTATTGGCCTATCCAACAATAGAAAACACCCTAACATTTAGAAAGTGCAGTACAAAAACAATAGAAGTATATGGGTGCAATCAGAATTCAGAGGTTCCGTGCTCCGCTTCAAAGTCCAAGTACTTTGAAGTACTATTTCAGACATTCATTTTAGTGTTTGATCAGGGTTTCCAAACACCGAGAAAACAATAATTATTGAGTATGACTCTTGTTCAAGCAAATCATCGGATTTTGTTTTGTTTACCCTTCTCAACCTTATCACAAAAATTGAATAGTTTTGAAAATATAGAAATCTGCTCATTTTTGACCCCATTTGTGTCCACCGTGTTTAGTGCGACAAGAACCTGGAAAGGCCGTGTGACTTGTTCTCAAGTGTTGACAAAGTGAGCTATTAGGCAGTAGAGTTTCCGTAGCAAACCTTTTGTTCCTTCGAGCCGGATAGTAAGATGAATTGCAAGTACAAGTATAGTTTGTAAGACGGCTACAGATCTACAAATTGTGATAGTTTCCCGGGTAGTTTCTGCTCCACAAACTTCCGAGTTTTCGACGGAAGCCTATCCAGATTATGCAGGGAGACTATATGAACGGAATACTACCATGAAGTATATGCCGTTTTTGTATATACTTCATGCTAGTGTTAGTGGTTTGTGTGTAGTAAAACGTGTCACGTGGTCTGTCACTTGACTTAGAACACGAAATCAGTAAATCAAAAACGCGGGTCCGAGTTTAAAACAGCTTGGATGATGAGTGGATATGTTTTAAGGTTGAAGCATTTTACCTAAATCAACTTAGAAAATATGACTACAATGTTTCGTTAACGAGTAATTAGGCGAACATACGCAAAATAGGTCACGTGACTTTTTGTACCCTTAATATCTCATCTTTACATGATAGTCATGTTTTCTAAGCGTGATCTGAAACACTGCGGGAGGACTAATGTTTTAGCAGGGTTACTTTATATTCATATGTTATCGTCGCAGCCGCATTTCACTTAAACGATTTTATATAATTATGACGTTATCGATCACGTGATACGACAACCACCCACTTAACAAATTTAAGAAAGTTGATATTAGTATTATGGTGTAATTAGTTTTTGTTTAAAGTGTTATTTCTGTCAGAAAACATTTTTTAACGCCCATCTATTTTCCGTTAAATGAACCAGGCCTTAACATGCTTGAGATAGTCTCTCTGCATAATACTGTAAAACAGTAGAGAAAATGATTATGCAGGGTGACTATATGAACGGAATACTACCATGAAGTATATGCCCAGTTTTTCCTTCGTAGAGGTAATACTACTTTATTTATACACGAAAAAATACAAGCAGCATGGCTGGTGAGCAAACCTATCGAAAGTAAAGCTCAGAAATCTCTCGCGAAGTTGTACGTTTTCACAGCAGCCGGTCCGTCCGAGAGGGACTGGGATCAAACTCACACCGAGTCTCCGCGCACAATATATTCTGCGAAATATAAAATACGAGCCCCAGGGCCCCACTCCAGTAACGAAACCCAAGACAACAGAATATAGAGATGAGTCTCACTGCAAGTAATTCAGTACCAGAAAGTGAAGAAATCCCAGCGCAGTCCACACAGCGCCTTAATTGATGCTAGGAAGGCTGCTGAGAAGTCGAACGTGAATGTAGAATTGGCCGAGTAGAAGAGAAATTCAGCTGCAGAACGAAAAAGAGAGAACACAACTCGAGAAAGAGCAGCTTCTAGACCAACATCGAAGAGCATTACAGCTGACAGCTCAGATGGACTTATTAGATGATCGCACGTGCTCAAAACCAAATCGCTCAGGCTGAACTCGAAGCCGTGAACAAGACCGGGTATGAATGAAGAGCTTAAAGTTGATCGATAGCTTCCTATAGAAGTTCCTGAAGAGTCAAAGTGAAAAGATTGACCGGTTCCTTCGCCGGTCTGTTCATGCCAACACTCAAGTCTACGTCCACCATTAGCACAGCATCAAGGCTTGTCCAGGAATCAGCCGATCCCGTGGTGTAGGTTGCCTAAGGTTATCCTTAAGATCCAACAGCCTAAAATAAAGTCCTTTGGCGGAAATATAAATACCTACCCAGCCTTCAGAGCCGACCTTCGTAAAATTAGAAGGACGAGTTACGGCGAGACATGCTTCTAAACAAAACTACAGGGAAGGCGGAATCTGCACTGCAAAGTGTCCTCCCTGGTAGTGCAAACTACATTAAAGCGTGGGAAATTCTGAGAACAATTCTGAGACCCAACAGCTATAGTACTAGCTAATGACGTAGCTTTGAAGTTACATCCACAGGTCGCAGACAGAAACGTGGACCAGCTCCGGTCTCTTTCAGACCCAATTGGAAGGCTTGTAAGTACCTTTCAGTCACTGGATCTAAAACACGAGCTTAAATCCAGCTGTCATGTAAGAGAAGCGCCATCTAAGCTTCCATCCTAGCTGAAAATCGGATGATTCTGTTATGAGAACTCAAACCCATAAAAAACAAACCTCGAATCATTCCGAAAATGGATTAAAACACAACGGCACGCGTGTGGTAACGCGCCTTTCTTGAACCGAGGCAAAGCAAGACGGCGTACCTTCAAAAACGCTTTTGTCAAGGAGCGGTGTTGAAGCGCTCGCCAAGACAGCCAAAGCCGCAGGAGGCTACTCCCACAACTGATCCACACCAAGACCCGAGCACGGCGTCTGAAACAATAATCGCTAGAAGTGTTTGCAGGAAAGCTGATAAATGGTAAAAATAAAAAAATAAAAATGGTTCATTTTACGTCGAAGATACAGGAATCCCAAGCCAGAGGCTTATGTTTAAGTATTCCGACGAACTCCATGGTCGAATTGGAATTTTGGGTTGGTTTTTGAGGAGGGAGGAAAACAAGTATCACCTGTAAGCAAAGCCGGACGAACTGCGCATCAGATCGTTCCCATCACCCTTTATGCTGTTTATGGTCCGAATGGCGAAGTTTCCACACAAGCTCTGTTGCATGATTGATGGAGGATCGAATGCCACTCTCCTTCAACAAGAACACAGAAGAGCTTGGATTTACTGGACCTACCAGTCATCTAGTGCTTGGTGGTACGAATGTTAATGAAGTGGTTGACTCGTTCATCATAGAAAAATCTTGATGTTTCAAGTGCTGGGAGGTGAAGAACAAAGTACAAGATCTCCAAAGTATTCACAGTGCCTATATAATATCAACAGTCCTGATTACAATGTTGATTGGCCGGAAAAGAAGAGGCGCTTCGACCATCTAAACGATCTGAACCTTATCATTCACATTGACACATTAAATATCAGGCTAGGCTTATCATTGGAATTGACGCTTACTATTTACAAGTCCTGCTTGAAAAGAGGGATTTGAGTACCCATTGGAACACCCACAGCCGTAAGGGCAAAACTGGGTTGGCTGGCATTTTATCATTTGCCGGGAGAAGAGGAAAAATCGATTCACCTTCGATTCATTTCAGAGCCAGCAGTCCTGAAGATGACTTGGATGTTCGTCAGCTGGAAACCGGAAACTGTTCCCGTTCCTAAGAAAAAAGCTGACATTCGAGCTAAAGAAGACCAGAAAGCCTTAAAGACCACAAGCATGCAGGAGAATTCCAAACGAAAGCGCCTTTCAGTCCGGGATTCTGTGGCATGATGCTAATCCAGTCCTTTATAACAACAGATAAGCAGCGGAGGCACAATTTCGAGCTCAAGAGTTTAGACTTCAAAGATCCTCAGTTAAAGGAAGCTTACTAAGCATCTATTCAAAATGATGTGAAGATGACTATACCCGACGCCTAGAGCTTGATTCCGCGTGTAGCTACTAAACTTGCTCTTAAGCTTACTCTCGTTGATGAGTTGGACTACGACATCAAGAGGATCGTTTTCTGGATCGATTCAATGGTTGTACTGCACTGAATTTGGCAGTCAAGTAACGGATTCCAGGATTACGTGGCCCAACCGCATTGTGCACTGCGTAATGTCAGATGTTAAAGTCCGGCTTGAAAGCTAAGAATCAGCGCGAGATCAACACACGTTACGTACCCACCTGTTCGTGCGATGGTTGCGAGGCTTCTGCATTTAATGTAGTACTAGTTAGAAAGTAAATTGATATGGTTATATATTTCTTACGGTAGCGGACACAAGGACTAGTAGAGAATCTCATTTGCATACTTTTTTTTGTTTGAATCACGTTTTTTGTTTACATCAATATTTTTGTTTGCATCAACATTGCATCCCGATATTTTTGTTTGTATCAAAGTTTCAGTATTTGTACCAAAGTTCAGTGTTTGCATCAACGTTTCAGTGTTTGCATCAAAGTTGCAGTGAGTTTCCATCAACGTTTTTGTTTTCATACCGTTATTTTTGTGTCGAGCCTTCTGGCCCACATATGCCATGATAAAACTCTTTAATGCCACGACAGAACTCTTTCATGCCATGACAAAACTCTCTTCGCCGGAATCGATCCGCGCGACAAAATATAGCCTCGTTTCCATGAGTGTCACATTGCTATGAATTATGGGTATAAAGATGGCGATCACAATTGGAACGCAAGAACTAAAAAGACAATTATTTTCTCAAGGATTCGAGTACAAAGCTTCCTTTAATCGCATTATCTAATCCAATGCCATTTTTCGCCGTGGTTCGTTCTGTTTCCCGATTTATTTTAAAGGTCAATTTCAAAATAACAAGAGAAACTAAGAGAAACAATGAGCATGTGCGGTCGCACATATATAAACTCATTTCCGACTAAAACAGCTCGTGAACCATAGCCTTTGGGGCGGCACATACCGTATTTACTCGATTAAACGCCGCCCTCCATTAAACGCCGCCCTCGATTAAACGCCGCAGATGGAAGCAAAATTACCAATAAACGCCGCCCTCGAATAAACGCCGCACCCAATCAGAAGAATGCGGCGTTTATTCGAGGAATATAAGGAAAAAACAATGACAAGTACGGTACAACTCGGTAATCTACGCCATCCTTGGAAATTTATTTTCCTGTATAACAATGTTTCTAAGTTCGAAGTGGCCATACTTTGCAGCTCTTCCATCAAGCTCGCTCTTCTTTACCGTAATTGTTGTCAGTGATTTAAGAAATATGATTTTGAAATAAACGCCGCCCTTGAATAAACGCCGCATCGGAAACGCTAAAAATTTAATAAACGCCGTGGCGTTTAATACGGTACATGTATTTAGTTTTTCCGGTCCAGATTCCACTGAAATCGGGCGGCGCTCTGCTTGGCTGCGACCCGGTCCGTTTTTCCTCATCCGGACCGGCTAATTCCAAATTCAGCTTACGTAAACGAACCCAAGAATTGAACACGTCGTATTGAAAGCCTCTCAAAAAGGGAAAATGACAGAAAATTGCCCGTGATTTGAGTGAACTTAACGAAACAAAGATCGCACCCTCAAGACTGACAAATGTATCGCTTATTGTGCGAGTGCGAGACTGAATTAACGAAAGCAAGTACAATAAATTGAATTGATAAGGAAAAATAAAAACGTTATTTACCGGCCTTGGTCGGTCCGTGTGGACAAAAACTTTGCCCTCGGTCTTGAAAATGACCTGCAACGTTTCGTCTCCATACTAAAAGAGTTTGATACATTTTTGTCAAGGACCTGAAGAAAGTTTTGTCATGGCAAAATAGAATTTTGTCATGACATGAAAGAGTTAATTTTGTCATGGCATAATAGTCCAGGCATTTTATGGTTTGACCTGAGACTAATTGCAAAAGAAGCTTTCTCGTCACCAACCAGTTATAATTAGCCTCTAGATGAACATACTAAAAGTCCCAATCAATCCAAGCACGGGAACACTTCGAAATCGGGCCCATTGCTAACTCGCTTTCTGCTGCAACATGAAAACGAGGCTCTAAACCGGAAGTTGCTTTTACTCCCATAAGTCGAACCATTTTACTCAAAACTAAGAAAATGCTTTTTACAACAACCGCCAGTTTTCTCGCAATCTGATTGGCTAATTTTCATATGCAATATTTTAACAGACGCGCGGCCGGCTTTCGTCTTGAAGTGGGCTTTGCAGTGGTTGTGTACACATCTGTTCCAAAAATCAAGAAAATGAGGATTTTAAAAGCATTTCATCACTGGAAAAAGTTAATCGGTGAGTCAAACTTCCTTGTCTGCATGATGCCATTTGTAAGAATTTGGCTTTCTATCGAGTCGAACAAAGCATACATTTTCGGCGAATTTGTGATTGACTTTGTGACGAGTTCGACCCGGTGAGGGTATTTTGCAGAATGCAGAATTCGGTCAGCGGAAATACCATGAGCCGCGAGCCATGTGCTCTAAGTTGTGACGGCTTCGCCATTTTCGTGAAACCTGTGATTTTTTAGCCCTAAAACCTCGTCGTTTACCTGGGAACTTATGTTCACTGACTGGTTAGGGTATGTTTTATGGTTCGGGTTAGAGTTTTAGCTAGTTTATATGGTCAGAGGATGGAGTCATTCCTGATTTAGTGATGTACAACTTTTTTAGAAACTAAGGCCATCCCTATTTTTTTTTCCGTTTCTCATCGGTGGGGTTTTCAAAAATTGGGTCGGTCGGTCGGGTGAGAAAAAAAAAATGCAATAAAAAATACGCGGATAGACTGAAACTAATAAGGCGCGGTTGCACAGGCGAGGTTACAAACCAACATGGACGACGAAACCATCGATGTCGTCGTCCGTATACGCAACAAACATGGAATTACAAATGCACCGCCGAAACTATTGCGTAACCTACCCTCGAGCATGAGCTTCCAGGAGCTGCTCTAGGGTTTCTTCACCCCCACCCCTCCAATTTTTTTTTTATTTCTACAAAAAGCCACAAAAATGGGTCGGTCGGACGATGAGAAACGGAAAATAAAAAAGGGATGGCCTAAGGCAGCAAAGAGTATTCTAACTAAGTGTAATCAACCACATTTCACATAGTATCACTGTAGATCTGTAGATACTATACTGTAGATACTATGCGAAAATGTGGTTCGCCAGGGAGGATCAACCATTACACCATCGGAGAACCTACGGACCGCTGACCGAATTTTCTAATTTGCATTCTGCAAAGTTCGAGCGATCTTTTAGACCCCGTCCACACGTATCCGTTTTCGTAGCGTTTTCATATTGTTTCAGGTAATTTAGACCATTGTTTTCTATTCCCTCGAGGACGGAGAACAATACAAAAACGACTTCGACAGGAAATAAAAAAATATTTCGCGCTCTCCAAATTTATTTTTAATGGCACAAATTGCACAAGGAATACTAAAATTTAATAAAATAAAAACACGGTCGATTTTTTCACTTCAGAGGCACTTTAAGTAGAAACAAACAGTTTAGAGCAGCTTAGATATTTTTTTATAGAGTTCGGGAAAGCATAAAGAAGTGGTTTACGTTTTGGACTTTTCGACTCGAAGGTAGTTTGTACACACTCGTTTCAAGCTAAAAGTGTTTTGTTGTTGAAAAAAACAAATCGCATACATTTTTCCATCGTCCGTATTCATCATAGAAATTACGCCATAAAATGTTCAAAACTTTGCAGTGATACGCGAGTTGTTCCACTCACGTCTTGAGCATTTTATGACGTAATTTCTATGATCAGTAAGAGTACGGACTGGAAAACTGTATGCGATTTGTTAAAATGGCATTATCGCTCAATGGTTTAGAGCAAAGCTCAATATAGCCTCAAGACGATCTATTTACGGGTTTAATTTTCCGTGCGTACAAAAGCAACCATCTTACAGTTAATATCACATGTTCGTACTCTCGCTTATGAGGGCTTTCCGTGCGACAATATCTATACACCGATTACTCATCAGACTCGTCACTGTCATAGTCAACGGGCTGGTTCGCAGAATGTGTACATGCGGAGCCTTTACATTGACCGCACGCAGGGGAGCACTCAAGGCTGTTCTTGCGTTAGGTGCATCGCAAACTGCTACATTCCGATGAACACGGTTGCACCTGATCAATGAAGAAGGGAGTCTGGTACAGGAGGTAAATCGGTCGTTACTGCATGGGAGTACTTGATTACCACTAATTTCCCATCTACAGCCCTCTAACGACATGTCTGTGTCCTTCCCATTGCTTGACTTGAGGTACACTCGTAGGCTGTGACACCAGGCCGCTGGTGAGGTTGGAGGCAGCTTCTGGAACTGTATCTGTGAACTCTTGCTTGCAAGTTTTTAAGAGTATCGAGCCTTTCTGCTGGCTTTCTATTGAACAGGGACACCAGTGCATTCTCATTAGCAGTAATAACATCACCCACAGCGGAATGAGAGCCGAACACTCTGGCTTGGTCTCTCGTGCAAGTACGGGGTATTGAGGAATTTTTCAGGGCCGTCGCCTTACCTATTCCGTACAGGCGGGAGGTGGTGTCACATCCGGTTATGGCGTGAAGAAATAGGATGTTTCTGCAAACATCCTCACCAACATCTGCAAACATCCTCACCCAGCTGATCTTTCACTTTCTCCACGTTCCAGACTCGCGCCCCCTCGTGTTTTCCTTTAGCTACAGCTTAAAGTAGAGGTTACAGCCATCTTCGCGTATATAATAGCACAAGAGCACTAGCAAATCGGTATCATCTCCGACACTGGGAACCGTGGTCTTTCCTCGAGCAGACTCCACGGCTCGGTTCTCACTATGAGAAGATCGGCGTCGCCCTCGGCGTGATGGGTTGTGGAGTTAGCCTTCTGGAGAGCCTGGTTCAGCATGTTTATAAAGCGATAACAGCCAGATGAGTCGTTGCTCCGCCAAGCCCCTTCCTCTGGTCAAACCCCCACTGATCTCTTTCTTTGTCCGCCGAAGTGTCGACTTTGGTGCCACAGAAGCAGCAGTCAGTTTTGAAGGAGAAAGATTGCTCTGCCTTGCGAGTCAAAGAGCGACTATTACTCGATGTTTCTGAGATAGTGCTCTCCATTTTTTATCAGCTCGTACAATGTTGCTGGGGTGGCAATACGCTCGGCGGCAGTTCTGATGCACCTGCGGCTGCCCGGCAGGGGACAGTCTCAATAGTATCATTATGCTCGGCGCTTGCCCGATTTATACCTTCACTCCCCTTTTCGCGAAAAGTCGCGACCTCACCATCGAGAGGATTTTTGAAAATTACGGAATTTACTCTTTTACCATTGTTGAAAACCTTAAAGTGCCTATGAAGCTTATTTTTTTATTTTAGATATCAATTCTAAACCAAGTGAATAGTAGAATGGTAAAATATATTTTGCTTTGAATGCTGTGCCGCTGAGTTAAGGAGGTTTTAATATCCAAAATGCTAATTACATGACGTCAGGGGAGGCATCTGCAATCACTTCTTAGTGGTTGTGAATGGGCGTTTCTACTGATATAAGAAAACAAATTTCTAATATCATTTTATTTCAACGATGGGTATAATACTGATAATTAAAAAAAAAATGTTTAATTGTAACAAAAAAAAATGTATAATAATTGATGTCATGTAATTAGCATTTTGCCGGGATATTAAAACCTCCTTAACTCAGCGGCACAGCATTCAAAGCAAGATATATTGTACCATTCTACTATTCACTTGATGTAGAATTGATATCTAAAATAAAAAAATAAGCTTCGTAAAATGTATATGCAAATTAGATCGTCGGTGTAAACAATGATTCAGCAGAAATGCAAAACGACTAATTTTGTACTATTTTAGTCCACTGGCAGATCTGGCAAAAATGAAAATTCGCAGACTTTCAGTTTTAGTAGTGTCGAAAAGTTTCTATATTTAATTAATGCATAATCGTGGCTCTTTCCCAAATGTTTCAAGTCTTGAAGTGTTCTATCTTAGCTTGGCAGTGTAATCAAAGCGGGTCAACTAGTTCAATCCCGCAAAACTTCAACCCAGGATTTTTACTGCCTAACAATACAGCTAAAGTACTTGGACTTACCGCGAATTGGGATTTTTTTTTTACAGACATTCGTATGACCAACGGGCAAACGTCTGTAAATCTGTAAAAAATCGCGACTTTGACGACCTGTAACTTTGCTCCGAAACATCGTATGGTAACCCTTAAATTTGGAGACTAGTTTTGAGGTGTTGGGGTTTAGGGTAACAAAACTATTGCAAGTGTTCTGGAAAAGTGTTCAGAAAAGCTTAGCCGGCCTTCCAACTTAATCAGAGCCACCATTTTTTTCTAATTTTATAAATAATTATCTCGCAAAAATGTGAAACATCCATGAAAATAATGCTTTTGACAATACACGTAATTGAATTTAAGGGATGGTTAAAGTTTGGCAATTGCATCATGTTTGATAGTTCTGACCCTTTCTATGCGTTTTTGGAATATATTCTTCATCCAGCCTCGTTTCCATGTTGCACTATTTTGGGGTTTTAATGAAAGCCGTTTTTAAGCAACTTCCCCTACTGGGACTTTCTGGGACTTTTGATATGTTAAAGAGGACATTATTCTGAGTCAAAAACCGTTGAAATACCTTCTTTTGCAATTAGTCACAGGTTGACCGATTTTTTGCCATAAAATGCCTGGACTATAAGAGAGTTTTCGGTCATGGACCGAAAAAGAAAGGAAACCGGCGATTGGGCCACCGTATGGCAATTATGCAAAATTTGGAAATTCCATTTTTTTATACTGTGTAGGTCTAGGCGATATCAGTTAGCTTGCCGCCACAGGCTAATAGGGAGCTTCAGATTCGAGTACGAGTACGACAACGAGTACGACTTTTCACAATCGACGAACAGTTTAAAAAGATATATGAACAAACACATACTCTTAGTAGCTTGTTCTCGTGTCTGCAGCATTGCTTGGCAGAAATGAAAGATTTGTACTTTCTTGCGACAGAGATATTTTGAGTCTAAAAGTCGTACTCGTAGTAAAAGTCGTACTCGTACTCGAATCTGAAGCTCCCTGATATCTGTCAGTGTACGGAGAGACGTATCCCCTGTATTTGTGGGGACCCGGCTGTGAAAAGGTAGTCTCGGCCTGCTTGTTTGAGTGCCGGGTCCAAAATGCTTCATTTTGTCATGTAAACAGAGCTTTTGCCGATCAAACGGCAGCTGTTAGAATTCCCTTTGAAAGGCTTTGCAAATGAAACGCTCACAATAAGAAGAATAAAACCCTCCTTATCCCGCACGACAAAGTCATGCTCTCCCAACCTAATAAAGGGTCTTTGGTAACTAGTTCTAAAATATAAGTTTCAAGGCGGGCAAATATTTTTCCTGCGTTGCGACTTTTCCTCTTCAACGCTCTGAGCCGGCGGTAATATTGGTACTGTCGTTTTCCTACAATTTATCGTTGTCACATCCGAATTCGACTCAAACCAGATGTTTTAAAATATATTTTTGTTATTAAATCCCTCTTCACGGCATTTTGTCACGCGGAAATGTAGGCCAAATTCAAGAGCAAAAGGAACGTTCTGGTACATTGCTTAGCTGTTACAGCAGGCGGTTAAACTCTTTGGAATAAGCAATGTTTCTTCTACCGGTTCTGTGAAACAAAATGTGTGGGTAACTGAAATGAAATAACAAATTTTGGGAGCGGATGTGGGAACATTTTGAACGATACTCAGCAGTGATGACTAAATATTTGGTTTGCTCGAATAATTTTATCTTTGTGCCTTCAAAAAAAAGTGATAAACTTGAAAATGGAAGGGTTTTTAACACGTAAATGACTCTCGATTGTTGTCGTGTAAATGAAGAGTGCCGGTCCCAATATTATCGGCCGCAGCAGACTAATCATAAAGTAGACTTTCTCAAAGGACTTTTCCCACTTGCAGCGCGCCAAATTTTTCAACCGGAGGCGTGGCTTATGACGTACTAAGATTTGCCCAATCACAAAGCGTCAATTCTTCAGGCATCGTATGTTGACGTGTCAAGTCAGTCGACCGTGGATGTGGTATTTACAATTTTGAGTGTACTCATAGTTTGTCAAAGGCGCGTAATATAAGCTCCGCCCTTGAAACGTGTCTTTGCGCCAAAACACAATCCCCCGATTCAATTTCCTGCAAGTGAAACAAGTCGAACACGCCTCTCGCTTCGATTCTTGCGCTCGCTTTTTGACCCAGTAATCGCTTACCCAGTGACTAAGCGAGTTCGACTTGGAGCAATTCTCATCATAAAGCAGTGTAATCTTGTAAAACGGCACAGCATATCAACCCAAGAACTGATAAAGAAAATTATCATAATTTATTCACCCCCTAATTTATATATTCTCGACACTAGTTCATAAGCCCCAGCCAATAGATACTTTATTCACCCCCTAATTTATGTATCCTCGCCACTAATTTCTGCGCAACAGCACTTTGTTCACTTTGTCCAAACCTGTATTTCAAGAAACTGATTTTTAATGTTATTGTTCTACATTTTTATTCATTTATTAGTTGTAACTTTTTGGGTTGGGTGGCATGTCTTAAGGTTTGTGAATATTGTTTATAGTTTTTTTAATTTGTCTATTACAGTTATGTAAGTAGTTAGCAAAGGGCCACGCGTTAGATTACCCTATATTAGGTGTAAGCGTGTATTCTCATTTAGGCCCTGTCCACACTAATGCGTTTTTGAAAACCTCCGTTTTTGGTTCCCCGAAAACGCATAAAAAGCTCTGCGTCCAGCGTTTTCACATCGTTTTCGACACCAGGGACTGAAAAACGATGATCCAAAGATGCGTTTTCGTTACCAGGCTCTGCTCGGACGTTTTTTTTCTGTTCAATACGCAATTCCCACTATTTACACTGTAAACAAGCTCATTTTGTTTACGCGCTAACGCGGGAAACTGGGGCTTGCATAATGAGTTATGACGTAAGCGTCCAC